>OY723386.1:1423515-1583515 GCA_963210295.1 Ophion ellenae | reverse complement strand
AAATCGACCAAGTCAAGCAATGCGCGTTGATTGAAAAATCGACTAAGTCAAGCAATGCGCGTCGATTGAAAAATCGACTAAGTCAAGCAATGCGCGTCGATTGAAAAATCGACGGAGTTAAGCAAGACGCTTCGAAAAAAAAATATTCCATGTCCCGAGAGGAGCGGTGATCGGTCTACGCTCGGGATACTCGACGAAAATATTCTATCTCCTTTTTCGAAGGGTGATCGGTCTACGCCTCGACGAAAAAATTTTCTATGTCCTTTTTCTCCGGGTGATCGTTCTACGCCTCGACGAAAATATATTCCATGTCCCGAGAGGAGCGGTGATCGGTCTACGCTCGGGATACTCGACGAAACTATTCTTCCTTTTTCGAAGGGTGATCGGTCTACGCCTCGACGAAAAAATTTTCTATCTCCTTTTTCTCAAGGTGATCGGTCTACGCCTCGACGAAAAAATTTTCTATCTCCTTTTTCTCAGGGTGATCGATCTACGCCTCGACGAAAATATATTCCATGTCCCGAGAGGAGCGGTGATCGGTCTACGCTCGGGATACTCGACGAAAATATTCTATCTCCTTTTTCTCAGGGTGATCGGCCTACGCCTCGACGAAAAAATATTCTATCTCCTTTTTCTCAGGGTGATCGTTCTACACCCCGAGGAAAAAAATTTCTATCTCCCTTGGGAGAAGGGTGATCGGTCTATGCCTCGAGGAAAATATTCTATCTCCTTTTTCGAAGGGTGATCGGTCTATGCCTCGACGAAAAAATTTTCTATCTCCTTTTTCTCAGGGTGATCGGTCTACGCCTCGACGAAAAAATGTTCTATCTCCTTTTTCTCAGGGTGATCGGTCTACGCCTCGACGAAAATATATTCCATGTCCCGAGAGGAGCGGTGATCGGTCTACGCTCGGGATACTCGACGAAAATATTCTCCTTTTTCTCAGGGTGATCGGCCTACGCCTCGACGAAAAAATATTCTATCTCCTTTTTCTCAGGGTGATCGTTCTACACCCCGAGGAAAAAAATTTCTATCTCCCTTGGGAGAAGGGTGATCGGTCTATGCCTCGAGGAAAATATTCTATCTCCTTTTTCGAAGGGTGATCGGTCTATGCCTCGACGAAAAAATATTCTATCTCCTTTTTCTCAGGGTGATCGTTCTACACCCCGAGGAAAAAAATTTCTATCTCCCTTGGGAGAATGGTGATCGGTCTATGCCTCGAGGAAAATATTCTATCTCCTTTTTCGAACGGTGATCGGTCTATGCCTCGAAGAAAAAATATTCTATCTCCTTTTTCGAAGGGTGATCGGTCTACGCCTCGACGAAAAATTTTTCTGTCTCCCGATAAAAATATACTAAAAAATAAAAATTAAAAACACGATAAAAAATACTAAAACACGATAAAATATCGTGTCTTAGCATTTTATTTTCAGAGTTAAAGTTCAAAACACCGATCGAGCTCCGGTCCGCTGGAGAAAGATTTTCCCGCCTTGAACCTGTATATAAGACCGTCCCGTTCCGAACCGCAGGCGGTCCAGCTCGTATTTATAAGGGAGTCGACCTGTCGACACGCAAGTGACCGGGTCGATCCCAGACGATGTGTATGGTGATCCTTGTAACGCAGCACTACCACGAGTCGGTGTCTTTGACCGAATGGTTCTTATGTGGTAACGCCTTTGGCGACAAAAATGTATAATACATACTGAGACGGAAAAGGCCGTCTCATAAACAAACCAAGAAACTATCGCCCCAAGGATATTTATGAGTCAACCGATTTCGGTGAAAGGAAGGGGGGAAGGGAAAAACAAAACACACTAATTAAATTAATGGCGGATAGCAACACCGCGAAGGTAACGGTCACACCGTTCCACAACAAAACATACCGAAACGTTACACTAATTAAATTAAGGGGAACGAAAAACCGGCGAGAACCGGATAAAACCAACTAATCGAATTAAGGGAAAGAAAAACCGGCCGACACAGAACAAACCAGGTAATCTAATTAGGGGAGACGAGAAAGAAGGGGAAGGAAAAACGTTAAAAATCAAGGTATAAAAGGACGAGATTTTTTGAAGAATAGGCGCTCTTTGAGTCCCTCGTGGATCGACAAGTACGATTGGACAAAGTACATCCCTCGCGGATCGGAAACGTCTGATACATGGAACGTTGAAAAACAAGAGAAACACGGAGTCGCGCCTAAAAAGCATTAGAAAGATCGGCTCTTTGAGTCCCTCGTGGATCGACAAGTACGATTGGACAAAGTACATCCCTCGCGGATCGGAAACGTCTGATACATGGAACGTTGAAAAACAAGAGAAACACGGAGTCGCGCCTAAAAAGCATTAGAAAGATCGACTCTTTGAGTCCCTCGTGGATCGACAAGTACGATTGGACAAAGTACATCCCTCGCGGATCGGAAACGTCTGATACATGGAACGTTGAAAAACAAGAGAAACACGGAGTCGCGCCTAAAAAGCATTAGAAAGATCGCTTCTTTCAGTCCCTCGTGGATCGACAAGTACGATTGGACAAAGTACATCCCCCGCGGATCGGAAACGTCTGATACATGGAACGTTGAAAAACAAGGAAAAAACGGAGTCGCGCCTAAAAGGCTTTTAGAACGAATTAAAATAAATTTATTTTTACGAGAAAATACTGGAAAATCAAAGAAAAATAAAAAAGAACAATAAGGAAAGTTAATTACTTAAGGGGAGCGAACAATTATCGAAAATAGAGAGAAAAATTAGAGCAGGAGAAAATAGGATCAGAGAAGGTAGCATGGCGAGTGAGCGTTGCGAATAGATGTAAGGGAAAATATTAAATTTGAAAAATAAAAGAAATATTATATTAGGAAATAAGGAAGAGTACGCTATAGTCATACGAGACACATACACACACCCATACACACACACACAGACACACAACCACACACACACCGTGATCATCGAGTTATATGGATCAGGATTACAGAAAGGACAAGGAGGTATTCCTAAATTACGAGAGCGCCGAAATCTATACAAAAAAAGGGTCAGTCGAGTGCTCGCGGCACATTGCTCGATTAGACTATCCTAGACCAGTCGGTGGCGACATCGCACGCCAAGATCAAGGACCGAGCGTTTAATTATCGACGCGCGATAATCGATCGGGAGAGAGCATCGATCCCCGCGGCGCGAAGGTCCGAGCTATAGTAGGGAAATAGATCGCGGCGCGAGAGAGCGCGCGCGCACGGCCCGTAGATCGAGAGTCGCGAAACAGGGAATAATCAATATCGATCCATGATAACCGACCACGCCGAACCAAATGTACCATGCGAATAAAGAGTAATTGACCGACAGAGAAAAACATTGCGGAAAATACAAAGACAACACAAACAACACACTACACTCACACATAGCGTTATTATTATTATTTTATTATTTTTACATTATATAGAGCCATAAAAACTTGAATAAATCGCACTTTTTGTTAAAATACCCAAAACACCTGAGTTTCAATTAATTTCTTCCCTGTTCGAGTCCCCGAACCTATAAATTTATCTGTAACGAAATAACACCCGTTACAATACACTGAGCATCAACTCCACCCGAAAATGGGAAATATTGAGTTGTACATGTACGAAACTCGAAGAGTGTCATCCGTGGCACTACTGACGACTGAGAAAAGTTTTCTAGCGTCAAGAGTCGTTAAAAATAAATACGAGCATGCTTTGAAGCAGCCCGTAATCTATTCCGCACAGACGTTTTCTACTGCAAATCGAGGAAGTTCTGTCGAATCTTTGAAATTTTCATTGATTCTCATGGCAAAACTATCAAAGAATATAAAAATGACCGAGATGAGTATACACAAAAGTGATACCGTGATTCTCAGTCTGAAAAAAAATCATAGACTCTACGCAGTCTACGAACAAAGACACAATTATAATGTGAAAGAGAAAAATCGTGTCTCTCGCTAGTACGGACAAACAAAAGTCTGAGCGTGTAGAACACAGAGAGCAGAGCTCTCGTAAAAATTACGAAGCTCCCTGGTTGATCCTGCCAGTAGTCATATGCTTGTCTCAAAGATTAAGCCATGCATAGCTTAGTACATGCCGTATTAAGGTGAAACCGCGAATGGCTCATTAAATCAGTTATGGTTCCTTAGATCGTATCCACATTTACTTGGATAACTGTGGGAATTCTAGACCTAATATATGCAAACCAGAGTTCCGACCAGAGATGGAAGGAACGCTTTTATTAGATCAAAACCAATCGGTGGCGGGCTTGCTCGTCCACCGTTTACCTAGGTGACTCTGAATAACTGTGCTGATCGCACGGTCTCGTACCGGCGACGCATCTTTCAAATGTCTGCCTTATCAACTGTCGATGGTAGGTTCTGCGCCTACCATGGTTGTAATGGGTAACGGGGAATCAGGGTTCGATTCCGGAGAGGGAGCCTGAGAAACGGCTACCACATCCAAGGAACGTAGCAGGCGCGCAAATTACCCACTCCCGGCACGGGGAGGTAGTGACGAAAAATAACGATACGGGACTCATCCGAGGCCCCGTAATCGGAATGAGTAGGCTTTAAATCCTTTAACGAGGATCCATTGGAGGGCAAGTCTGGTGCTAGCAGCCGCGGTAATCCCAGCTCCAATAGCGTATATTAAAGTTGTTGCGGTTTAAAAGCTCGTAGTTGAATCGGTGTATCACGATGTTGGTTCACCGCTCGCGGTGTTTAACTAGCATGCCGTGAGACGTCCTACCGGTGAGCTTAGCTCTTAACCGGGCGGTCTAACTAATATCCCATCGTGGTGCTCTTCATTGAGTGTCGAGGTAGGCTGGTACGTTTACTTTGAATAAATTAGAGTGCTTAAAGCAGGCTATTTTCGCCTGAATACTATGTGCATGGAATAATTGAATAGGACCTCGGTTCTATTTTGTTGGTTTTCGGAACTCCGAGGTAATGATTAATAGGAACAGATGGGGGGCATTCGTATTGCGACGTTAGAGGTGAAATTCTTGGATCGTCGCAAGACGGACAGAGGCGAAAGCATTTGCCAAAAATGTTTTCATTAATCAAGAACGAAAGTTAGAGGTTCGTAGGCGATCAGATACCGCCCTAGTTCTAACCATAAACGATGCCAGCTAGCGATCCGCCGAAGTTCCTCCGATGACTCGGCGGGCAGCTTCCGGGAAACCAAAGCTTTTGGGTTCCGGGGGAAGTATGGTTGCAAAGCTGAAACTTAAAGGAATTGACGGAAGGGAACGACCAGAAGTGGAGCCTGCGGCTTAATTTGACTCAACACGGGAAACCTCACCAGGCCCGAACACCGGAAGGATTGACAGATTGAAAGCTCTTTCTTGATTCTGTGGGTGGTGGTGCATGGCCGATCTTAGTTGGTGGAGCGATTTGTCTGGTTAATTCCGATAACGAACGAGACTCTAGCCTGCTAAATAGGCGTACTCTCTGGTATCTCGAAGGCTCACCGGGTGGTTTTTACTACCGACGTTCAAACAAATCTTCTTAGAGGGACAGGCGGCTTCTAGCCGCACGAGATTGAGCAATAACAGATCTGTGATGCCCTCAGATGTTCTGGGCCACACGCGCGCTACACTGAAGGAATCAGCGTGTCTTCCCTGGCCGAAAGGCCCCGGTAACCCGCTGAACCTCCTTCGTGCTAGGGATTGGGGCTTGCAATTATTCCCCATGAACGAGGAATTCCCAGTAAGCGCGAGTCATAAGCTCGCGTTGATTACGTCCCTGCCCTTTGTACACACCGCCCGTCGCTACTACCGATTGAATTATTTAGTGAGGTCTTCGGACTGGTGCGCGGCAATGTTACGGCATTGCCGATGTTGCCGGGAAGATGACCAAACTTGATCATTTAGAGGAAGTAAAAGTCGTAACAAGGTTTCCGTAGGTGAACCTGCGGAAGGATCATTAACGTACCCGCTTGCACAAGCACAGCGAAATAAAGTGTAGGAAAAACAAATCCCGACGGTGGCGAGAGGTGCTGACGCATCTAGCCTCGTACACCGCCGAGGATAGAATAAAAATATTACACGGCGAGAACCACACTCACCAGGAGCGTGTGGGAGTCTTCGATGGATGCACACGAATTTTCATAACCATCGCGATCGTATTAGTCGCATATTCGTATCCACTGTTGGATGTACTTCTGACGCCGGGGTGTATCCGCGCCTCTGACGACCGCGAATGTGGATGAATGCGCTTTAGCGCAGAGCTCTCAACTTTCGATGCAGATGCGCGATCGTATTAGTCGCTATGTGTCTCTCGAAGCGGGTTGTCGCGCTCGCCTATTTTGCCTCTCCACTCGAACGAGGGTCAATCGCGCGCATCGCGTCATGCGAGTCGTTTATATCTTGGATAAACGATCGTATACGCGAGAGCACGCCCTCGTCCCCTGCAATTCCTCGACGGAAGATGCTATTCACCATGGGCAACCTGCCAACGTACGGCGCAGATAGACGTTTGGAGATGGCTATTGCTGCTCTTCTTCTTTCTATCTCCTTCGTTGGAGGATCGGCTCCCTGACTCCCTGGTGTTGATTCAACTGTTGTGCTTCACGGTGTACCCGTCGACCCGAGGTTTTTGAATGAAATTTTCGCCCGTTGTGTGAATGATATCTCTCGATTTCGGACCATTTGTGGACCGACTTTCCTCCGGTTTGCTGTCGCTGTCACGTGACGCCGCTTCGTGTATCAAAACGCGCGAACGGTGATTGCCTCTGACTTGGCGGCTCGAGAGTCGCGCTTCACAGCGGGCTCTCGGAAAGTCTTGTACCGCGTCGAATTTCATTTGTGGGCGTTGGAGGGGTTTTTCTTGCAGGCGAACACGCAGGGGAGGGCGCAGGAGGTCGTACGACCGCGGCCCTTTCGGGTCTGGCGCACCCGCGTACCCGAGCTGGCGGACCGGTGCCATGTCTGGTTAGAGCCTATTCCGGAGTGGGCCAAGTCGGCCCACGAACGTCCGACCAGTGGCGAATACTGGTACCACGGGGGCCGGAGCGCCCGGTGGTGGCTTCGGCCGCCGCCGCCCGGCCATGGACTCGGATTCGTGGGGGCAGTGGTTATAGCGTGTGAGTTACGCTCCATCTCAACTCAGGAGCGGCCCTTCTTAGGTCGTAGGGAGGTTGGAATGTACTCCCCCCTTACCAAGGGGCCCGCCCGGGATAACCGCCGGGCGGGGCTTGGTAGCCGCCCTGTCCCGGGCTCGGCGCTTGGTGCGCGAGCACACGGGACGGGGCGGTGCTTGGTCGGGCGTGATCCCGACCCCTCGCACTCGGGTGCCGTGTCGTATGCCGAAAGGCGAAGACGGCACGTAAAACACAATAGGTTGATTTAGTGTCCCTATCTACTTCCCCGCGCCGTCCTCCTCCTGTGTCTCTGTCGAATGCGTACAAAGGTACAGCGGAAAACCCGGGAGGCTCCTTCGGATGGAGGGTCAGGCACGCCCGGGGGCCGCGCGGTAGTACCGGGGCCCGGCTGGGGCCTAGCTCCCCCGAGTAAGCTGCCCCGTAGCAACGCGTGTAAAATGCTTGTGTACTGTCCGGCAGGGCCTGGTAGCACCAGGATGCGGACCTGCCGGACGCCAGGTGCTGCACCCGCCGAGGCCAAACGCAGCAAGCTGGTTTCCCGGGGGCGGGGAATTTCGGTGCGGGGGGGCCGGCGGCGCGGGCTTGGTCCCTGGGTGGGATTTTTGGAGCTGGACGCCCGGCTCGGCCCCGCTGGCCCGGCCCTTCTTAGGGTAAGGCCGGCAGGTTTTGCCAGCTGTGGCGCCCGCCGAGGGTGGGGGGTTAGGGTTGTGTTTAGGTGTTCGAGTCGGAGACTCTCGGTCAAAAGTCCCAGATTTATGAAGTATGTCCGGACTCAATAAATCAGGAAAGGTGCCAACGGACACTGGGCTTCCCGCAGCCCAACCCACTCATGGAGTGGGGGTGGTGACCGGAGCCGGTGGCGGCTCTGCCGCTTCCGGTGACGGTCGTGTGGAGGAGGACGCGGCGGGCAAGATGCCCCCACCCGGTTGCCTCGTCTCCCCATTTTACCAGGGGGAAGAGGCGCAAGAATGGCTCGGCCGGCGGGTCGTCGGCGGCGGACTCGTCCGCCTCGGCGTGCAGGCCGGGCAGGACGGTTCCGACGTTCACGAAGGCCTCGGGCAGCTCGAGCCCAAGTGGCGCGGATCCCGCTAAGAGGATGCGAGCCTCGGCTCCTGGCGGGGATGAAGCCAGGATGGATGAAGCCAGGTCGGATGAGACGGTGGCGGGCTCCGATGGAACGTTGTCCGAGGGTGGTGGGTCGCGCGCGACAAGCCGCTCAGCCGCCCGCGCGGCCCCGGTCGGTCAGGGTGCGCCGACGGCGGGTTCGGCGCACGGGCGTGGATACGGACGCGGGGTCCGAGGTGCGGGGCACGACACACTCTAACGTCGCGAGCAAAGCGCATAAAGATATTAGGTTTTCCTTCTCCTACTTTGTTGAAATCCGGCGAGAACGCTGGCCTAAGCGATTTCCCATGGCAATTGTGGATAACCATTAAACGAATATGGCATTCACATTTTTCGACACATTCTTGTATCTTATTAAGTTTGGACATACCCCAGCTGCAATGTAACCTATCGATAATAAGCGAGCGTCGGGCGTACTTTCGTACGTCCCTCCTTACCCACTCGAATCCAACGAGAACATAGTTTTAGGCACGCTTTCTCGGAAAAGTCATAAATCAAAAATTATCATACTGCAAGCCAGATGATCCAAAGTTCACCCGCCGGCGAAGGCATAGCTGAGCTCCGATTCTTATATCCGTGTGGGAACCAAGGATAGACCAAGACCGCCGGAAAAGTCCACTCGACTCGGTCATAAAACCGGGCCGCGACGAAAAATAAAATGCACATGGAAGGGCTATGAGGCGCATAGCAGCTGCATGATCGCGGGGCGATTCGGCGCCGGACCCTACACTTAAGATAAACAAACACAATCTCATGCGTTTGTTCCACGAAAACTCGCTCGGAATAGCTTCATTCCGATTGGTCGCTTTGTAATTAATTTCATGCGCCTAGACTCCAAGATACAAAGAACTGTCTCCCACGTCGACTGCTCCGATTGGTTAAAATAGAGTAAAAACTAAAACCCCCTTTTTCTCCTACTCCACCGAAGAAGGGAAATCTGGAGCAGGAAGGTCCAGAGGATTAAAGAAAAATCAGTTCAGCATCATCATCCGAACCAGAAAGATCTCTTCTATCGACTCCAACCTTGTATCGCGATTCGTAACTCTGTTCCGCGTTTAACAATCCAACGTTGTTTTTCGATCATCCACTTGCATATCTATTTACTTCGAAAAGCATTGTGAATCTTCTCCGCGCTCTTCACACCCGCGCAGTGACCCTCTGACCCATCTGCGGCACCATTGTAAACACAGCGTGTGTGCGGCCCATCGATCGACATTGTACAAGCGAGCGTAACAGGCCGAGAGCGAAGGCCCTTTCACCTAAGTCCGAAGGACCGTCATTCAGCAAACGTAAGCTAACTGCATCATTTTTTTGTTTCATTTTCTTAATCCGCCGAACTGTACTCTTCCCATGTTTCCGACCAGCCAAGTGGACGGCACTTGGTAATAAACGAAAACTTGTAAACGTTAACTACGTCTGTCGCAATCACTCACATAACTCTTGACCATCTAGGCACTCGAGACCTAGAACACCCGTTTCACACATTCTCCTTTTACCCTCATCCCGTGCTATTGCGCTTGGCGTAGGCAAGAAAGAGGGAAACGAAAGTTTTATGCTCTCATCCCTTCCGGATGTGACAGCACGTCTGGCGAAGGAGGAGGAAGAAGGAGAGCGCTGCTCGCGGTGAGTCCCGGGGGCGTGTGCCGCCCGGGGTGGGAGGCGGGCCCGGCGTCGCGGCCTCGCCCCTGCCGGCGGTCGGCCTTATGGCCCCGGCCACGGCGCTCGGCAAGGAGGGCCCTGCGAGGTAGGTGAGCCTCGTGGACTTGGTTGCCCGAGCCGAGTGCCTGGTCGGGGAGGTCCGGGTCGCCCTGGGCCCGAACAGCAAGGTGTCCAGGAGCGTCGCCTCTTCTATCGCGGAGAGGGTCGGGGGGCTGATGTCCCTCTTGGTGGCGGCCACGCTGCGCATGTCAGCCCTACAGGGCGAATGTGGGGGCCTGCGCTGCGCGAATGAGGCCGTGATTCGGGTGCTACAGAGGGAGGGGGTGCCTCTGGGTCGTGGCGCTTTGCGCCACCCGACAGCCGCCCCGGCTGAGCCGAAACGGCCGACGTCGTTCGCCGGGGCGTTGGCGTCGGGGTTCCCTGCGAGCCCGCTGCCCCCTCGAGGCGGTGCCGGGCCTCGACCGGTCCCGGCGGCGGTGGCGTTACCACGGCGCTCTGGGGCTAGGAGACCGCGTGTTGCCCAGCACGCGGTCTTTGTGAAAGCGGCGGAGGGGACTATGACCCCGGCCGCCGTGAAGGAGATATTGAAGGGGCTGGTGAATCCTGGAGATGCGGGCGTTTGCGTCACGGCGGTGAGGACTGTCCAGGGCGGCGTCCTGGAGGAGACGAAGTCCGCAAAGGACCTCGAGTTCTTCCGGGAGAGCGAGGCCATACGTGAGGGAGGGCTCTCCGTGACGGCGCCGGATGCCCCCCGGATGAAGATGGCCGTCCTCTCGGTGCCCGAGGACCAGTCGGAGGAGGCGGTAGGTTTGGCGGAAGGCAGGCGGGTGGCCGGGGTCCTCACTGGATCCTGGAGGTTACGCCCGAGGCAGCGGCTGCCCTTGTGGCAAGGGGCCGCGTTTTCCTCAGGTGGCATTCGGGCGTGGTCCGGGACTACGTGGAGGCGGACCGGTGCTACCGGTGCCTCGGCTTCGGCCACACCGCCGCCTTCTGCCGGAAGAAGGAGGTGGTGTGCGGATGGTGCGCCGGTGGCGGCCACCCGGCTGCGAGCTGTCCGGAGCGGGAGCAGCCTCCACGCTGCTTGAACTGCGGGGAGGCCGGACTGGCGGCCAACCATCGTGCGATGGACGGTGCGTGCCCGCTCTATCAGGCAGTGATCGTGCGTGCCAGGCCGACGCCGCGGAGGGGCGGGCCCGCCTGGCCGCTAGAGCCGATCATGGCTAGCCGGTCCCCCGCGCGGGTGGTCGCCGGTGGGCTGGGGGGTGCGGGGCTCGTTGGGCTCGGCGTCCTCCAGCTCAATTGCCGGCGTTCGATAGCCGTGATGGCGGACCTCGGTCGGATGCTCGTCGAGTGCCGCTACGGTGCCGCCCTCTTGCAGGAACCTTACCTGAGGGCGGGTGGCGTTGTGGCGGGGATCCCGGCGTGGATGCGGGTTTTTCAGAGCGTCGACGGCAAATCTGCCGTTGTGCTGGCTGATGCCTCGTTGGATGCCGCGGTTGTCGTCGTCCCTGGAGGGGAGAGAGGTGCTACGGTGTGGGTACGGGGCGTTTTTGGTACTTTGTAGCTACGCGCCATGTACTGCCGGCACGGTGAGCCCCTACGCGGCAACCTCCAATATTTGGAGTGGGTGTTTACCCAGCTGCGTGGGGCGCCCGTGTTAGCAGGCATGGACGCGAACGCCGTGTCCCGCCTGTGGCACTCCAAGAACCGCCTCCGGGGCCACGAGAATGAGGTCAGGGGCCGTGAGTTCGAGACCTTCATCGTCGCTTGCGACCTGGAGGTCTTAAACGAGCCGTCTCGGGAGTTCACGTTCGCCGGGCCTGTGGGCCGGTCGGACATCGACGTCGCTCTGGGCAGGGGCGTGGAGGGCGTCTACCGAGTCGGGTGGGAGGTCCTGCACGACCCGGTTCACTCGGACCACAAAGCCATCGGCGTAACCCTTGTCCGGACGGACGGAGATGCCGACCTCCCGCTGCCTGTTCGCAGGTGGCGGGCCGTCGACGCGGACTGGGCAGAGTACGGCGCGGCCCTGGCGGGAGCGGCGGCAGCCTTAGACCGCGAGGCGTTGGCCGGAGGTGGGCCCGTTGCCCTCAGCGAGGCCGTGACGTCCCTGATTCAGGGCGTTAACGTGTCTCGGCTGGGGTCGGCGGGTGCGCGGCCGCGATAGAGATACCGCTGGTGGTGCCGGGAGCTTGACTCGGCGAGGCGGCTCGCGAGGCGAGCCAGAGCGGCCGTGCAGCGGGCAAGGCGGCGGGGGTCTCCTCAGGAGGAGCGGACGGTGCTCCGGGTTGCTTATCGTGAGCAATACCAGAGCTATTATCGTCTGCTCCCCGGTAAGAAGGAGGAGGACTGGCGGTCCTTTGTTGGTCAGGTGGGCAACGCCGACCCTTGGGGGGACGTTTGTCGGATCCTCAGGGGCCGGCGGGGCCCCGTTCATATCGGTGGCGTTAGGCCGGGGGGTGGGCTGCTTGTCACCTCTTGGGAGGCGAGCGCGCGGGCGCTCCTGGGGCGCTTTTTCCCGCGGCTCCCCGACGGAGATACTGCGGAGGAGGTGGCCTGTCCCGTCCTGAGGGGACGTGGGCATATATTTTATCGCGGTTCCCTCCTTTTACCCTACGCCTAGCGCAATAGCTCGGGATGGGGGTGAAAAAGGGAAAGGTGCATGCAAAGATGGGAGGGACGCAGTGACTCGATTAAGAAATTAATTGATCTATACTAATAATTACCAATTTGGGATTTATTGAAATTAACGAATTTAGTTAATTCCGTCAACGTGAAAATACATAGAGCTTCGCTTACATTTATGATGCGCCGTGGATACGATAATCTGTTTACAGCGGTTGGGTTCGGGCCTCCGCAGATAGGTCGGACTTCTCGGTTGCGCACGCTCGGTGACAATATTGAAATTACACGTTGATACAAATTTTCACACATGCGAGTTTCACACGTACACATTCAACGTAGACAGTTAAACGATTTCTTACAGTTCGCCTTTTTATGAGGAACAATTTCGAAGTTCAAGTACCCCGTTTGCTGTCAGGAGACAGATGTTCTACTTATTCCGATGAAAGTTGTTGGGAGACTTTGTCCGATCACGATGGAAACTGTTGGGAGACTAGCTCTGAACAAGTGGTGATGGAACACTGACTTCAAGATTTTTCTATCGTAGCATGTAGGATATTTTGGATGCTGGGATGGAGGGAGAAGAAGCTTCTCGAAAAGTGCATTTTTGTCATGCGTTGATTTTTCGATTGGTGGAAAGGATGTAGGAAATTTACTAGTGCATATGATTGGTCGAGTAGGAAGGGGAAATATTTTTGGAGACTATGATCGGTTGTAGACTATGATGTGTGTGATCTCTATCTCGATTCTCGGAAACAAGTCCGCGTCTCGTTATCTGGAGCGTTGAAAAATATAGGGAGAAAAAATGGCCTTGGTCGCGCTGCTGCGCTTGCCTCAGGATAGAGTTTGTTGACTCAGGTGTGAGAGCGCATGGTAAATGCTAACGTAGTTTTATTGCCGGGCCAACTTTTCGGCATGAAGGATTTTCTTTTGGAGAATGTATATTTTTGTGGAGTAAGGATTTGGATATTTTCGTGTGTTGTACGTTCTTATGGCTAAAGATTTTATCATCAACTGCGTTTGACGGTTGCGTGTAGATATGGTCAAGACCGACTGTGCTCTCGCGTGGGATATTTTGCGCGACGCTCGCTTCTTATCGATATATTTAGTTTCGGCTGTGGTACGCCTAATTCTAAAGAAAATATAACGACCCATCGAAAAATGAGAATGCCGTTATCGTGTGTATTGGTTTTCGTAGTTTTCCACGATTTCCATGTGCGTCGGGTAAGCCCGCGTTTTCGCCGGAGTTGAATAAAATAGGAGAGGAAAAAGAAATAGATAGCGCTTTTTCTCGCGACGTTACAGGCCCCTGTGGCGCTCGAGCCCCCCGCCACGGTGTCGATCGCCGAGCTGTGGCGCGCCTTGAGGCGGATGATGGCGGGCAGTGTGCCTGGGCCAGACGAGATTACCGTCCCCATGGTGCGGGCGCTTGTGACGGTCGCGGGGAACCTTGCTCTGGCCATGTACAACGGGTGCTTGGATGCTGGAGTGTTCCCGCCCCAGTGGAAAATCGCCCGCGTCGTGGCCATCCTGAAGGGTCCTGGGAAGCCGCCCGACGAGGCTTGGTCTTATAGACCGATCAGCCTGCTGTCGGCCCTTGGGAAGCTGTTGGAGAAGGTGTTGCTGGCGAGGCTGGAGGGCAGAGATGTCCACGGCCTGGCCGACCGGCAATTCGGCTTTAGGGCCGGCAGAGGGACCGAGGACGCGTGGCACACGGCGATGATGGCGGTCGAGGAGTCCCCCCACCGATACGTGCTTGGCACGTTCGTGGATTTCAAGGGGGCATTCGACCACCTGAGCTGGGCCACGATCCTCTGGATTCTGGAGGCCGCCGGATGTCCTGAATTGGGCGTCTGGCGGAGTTTCTTTAGCGATCGGCGGGCGTTTATGGCTTCCCGGTACGACCGGGTTGAGCTGAGCGTGGAGCGTGGCTGCCTGGAGGGGTTGATGTCGGGTCCGATTCTTTGGAATCTGGCCCTGGACCCCTTGCTGAGGCGGCATCCTCGTGTGTGTGCGGCTCAATGTTGAGCCTCACTTGCGAGGGGTCCGGGAGAAGACCGCCTCCCTGGTTTGTCAGCTGCAGCGGGTGATGCGGCGGGACTGGGGGCTCTGGTGCCGGACCGTTGAGTCCTGGTACCGGGGCCTCTTTGTTCCGTGCGCGTTGTATGGCGCCTCCGTTTGGAGTGGCTACGTGAGGGCGAAAGCGACGGCAGCGGTGCATCTCAACAGAGCGCAGCGCTCGGTCCTCCTTGCCTCTCTGCATGTGTGCCGTACCGTCTCTACGGAGGCGATGACGGTGCTCATGGGGGAGCTCCCGTGGGATTTGGAGGCTAAGTACCTCGAGGCGGCCTACTTCCTTCGGAAGGGGCCTGTCCCGCGGGAGCTTCCCGCAGTGGGGGGCGAGGCGGTGACTGTGGGACGAGTGGAGGGCGAGGTGGCGGGTCTGCCCCAAGGGCGCTACCACCCGCCTGTTCGTCGCCGACCCCCCGTGCCCGCGACGCTCCTGAGGGGGAGCTGCTTCGGCCTCTGCACGGGTTACTTGCTGACGGGGCATGGGTCGCTGAATGAATTCCTCCATCAGAGGACTCTTTCGGCGGCCCCGGGGTGCTTGTGTGAAGGGGCGGAGGAGACTTCTCCTCATGTCCTGCTGGACTGCCCGCGATATGCGGAGCGCCGTGATTTGGCCTGGGAGCTTCAATGGGTAGTCCAATCGACCGAGAACTTCCGGGCTCTCAGGGGTTTTGCGGGCTGGGCTTTCGAGGTGAGGAGCCAGACCGCGGGAGCGGAGTCGGCGTTGGAAGGGTTTTTCTTGCAGGCGAACACGAAGGGCAGGAGGTCGTATGACCCCGGCCCTTTCGGGTCTGGCGCACCCGCGTACCCGAGCTGGCGGACCGGTGCCATGGCTGGTTAGAGCCTATTCCGGAGTGGGCCAAGTCGGCCCACGAAGTCCGACCAGTGCCGAATACTGGTACCACGGGGGCCGGGGCGCCCGGTGGTGGCTTCGGCCGCCGCCGCCCGGCCATGGAGTCGGATTCGTGGGGGCAGTGGTTATAGCGTGTGAGTTGCCCTCCATCTCAACTCGGGAGCGGCCCTTCTTAGGTCGTAGGGAGGTTGGAAAGTACTCCCCCCCCCCCCTTACCAAGGGGCCCGCCTGGGCTAACCGCCGGGCGGGGCTTGGTAGCCGCCCTGTTCCGGGCTCGGCGCTTGGTGCGCGAGCACACGGGACGGGGCGGTGCGTTGGTCGGGCGTGATCCCGACCCCTCGCACTTGGATGCCGCGTCGTATGCCGAGAGGCGGAGACGGCACGTAAAACACAATAGGTTGATTTAGTGTTCCTATCTACTTCCCCGCGCCGTCCTCCTCCAGTGTCTTTGGCGCATGCGTACAAAGGTACATGCGGAAAACCCGGGAGGCCCCTTCGGATGGGGGGTCAGGCACGCCCGGGGGCCGCGCGGTAGTACTGGGGCCCGGCTCGGGCCTAGCTCCCCCGAGTAGGCTGCCCCGTAGCAACGCGTGTAAAATGCCTGTGTACTGTCCGGCAGGGCCTGGTAGCACCAGGATGCGGACCTGCCGGACGCCAGGTGCTGAACCCGCCGAGGCCAAACGCAGCAAGCCGGTGTCCGGGGGGTGGGAACTACCGGTGTGGGGGGTTTGGGGGCGGGGGGTTTGTCCCTGGGTGGGATTTTTCGAGCGGGGAGCCCGGCTCGGCCCCGTCGGCCCGGCCCTTCTTAGGGTACGGCCGGCGGGTTTGCCAGCTGCGGCCCCCGCCGAGGGCGGGGTGTGAGGGTTTTTATTTTTCAGGTGTTCGAGTTGGGAACTCTCGGTCAAAAGTCCCGCAGATTTATGATTATGTCCGGAATCAAAAAATCGTTAAAGGTGCCAACCGACACTGGGCTTCCCGCAGCCCAAACCACTCCTCCTGGAGTGGTGGCGGCGGCCGACGCCGGCGGCGGCGCTGCCGCTTCCGGTGACGGTCGCGTGGAGGAGGAGGCGGTGGGCATGATGCCCCCGCCACGGCCCGTTACACCGGGCGCGTCGTTTACGCGTGTAACGCGGGGAAAGAGGCGTATGAGCGGGTCGGGTGCTGGCTCGGCCGGGGGATCGTCGGCGGCGGACTCGTCCGCCTCGGCGAGCAGGCCGGGCCGCCCGGGCCCGAAGAGTACGAAGGCCTCGGGGAGCTCGAGCCGGTGACTCGAGCTCGAGTGGCGCGGAGCCCGCCATGAGGTGGCGAGCCGGGTCGGACGACACCGTGGTGGATTCCGACGGAACCCTGTCGGAAGGTGGTGGGTCGCACGCGACAGGCCCCCCGGCCGCCCGCGCGGCCCCGGTCGGTCCGGGCGCGTCGGTGGCGGAGATGATAGACGCGAGCGCGGACACGGACGCGGGCTCCGTGGCGCAAGTCAAGAGGCATGTCCTGCGGAAAAGGAAGGGCAAGAAGAAGATGGCGACCGCTGCTCGCGGAGAGTCCCGGGGGCGCTTGCCGCCCGGGGTGGGGGGCGGGCCCGGCGTCGCGACCTCGCCCCTGCCGGCGGTCGGCCTTATGGCCCCGGCCACGGCATTCGGCGGGGAGGGCCCTCCGAGGCAGGTGAGCCTGGTGGACCTGATGGCTCTGGCCGAGTGCCTGGCCGGGGAGGTCCGGGCCACCATAGTGGACCCGGCCAGCAAGGTTCAGAAGAGCGTCGCCTCTTCTATCGAGGAGAGGGTCGGGGGGCTGATGTCCCTCTTGGTGGCGGCCACGCAGCGCGCGTCAGCCCTACAGGGCGAGTGTGGGGGCCTGCGCTCCGCGAACGAGGCCCTCATTCGGGTGCTCCAGAGGCAGGGGGTGCCTCCGGGTTGTGGCGCTTTGCGCCCCCCGACAGCCGCCCCGGCCGAGCCGAAACGGCCGACGACGTTCGCCGGGGCGGTGGCGTCAGGGCTCCCAGCGAGCCCGCTGCCCCCTCCAGGCGGTGCGGGGCCTCGTCCGGCCCAGGCGGCGGTGGTGCCACCACGGCGCTCGGGGGCGCTAGGAGACCGCGGGTTGCCCAACACGCGGTCTTGGTGAAAGCGGCGGAGGGGGCAATGACCCCGGGCGCCGTGAAAGAGAAGCTGAAGGGGCTGGTGAACCCATGGGAGGCGGCCGTATGTGATACGGCGGTGAGGACTGTCCAGGGCGGCGTCCTTGTTGAAACGAGGTCCGCAAAGGACCTCGATTTCTCCAGGGAGAGTGAAGCGATTCGCGAGGGGGGGGCTCTCCGTGACAGCGCCGGAGCCGCCCCGGATGAAGGTGGCCGTCCTCGCGGTGCCCGAGGATCAGGTGGAGGAGGCGGTCCTCACCGCCGTGGGCGGCCAGTTCCTCCCCAGCTCTGGGGAGGAGGACTTCCGCGCGGCCATCAGGGTCGCGCGTAAGTTCAGTGGCAACGGAAGGCGGGCGGGTGGCCAGGGGTCCCACTGGATCCTGGAGGCCACGCGCGAGGTGGCGGCCGCCATTGTGGCAAAAGGCCGCGTGTTCCTCGGGTGGGATTCGTGCGTGGTCCGGGACTACGTGGAGGCCGACCGGTGCTACCGGCGCCTCGGCTTTGGCCACACCGCCGCCTTCTGCCGGAAGAAGGTGGTGGTGTGCGGCTGGTGCGCCGGTGGCGGCCACCCGGCTGCGAGTTGCCCGGAGCGGGAGAAGCCTCCCCGCTGCGTAAACTGCGGGGAGGCCGGACTGGCGGCCAACCATCCCGCGATGGACGGCGCGTGCCCGCTCTACCAGGCGGAGATCGTGCGTGCCACGGCCGACGTCGCGGAGGAGCGGGCCCGCCTAGCCGCTAGAGCCGATAATGGCTAGCCGGTCCCCCGCGCGGGGGGTCGCCGGTGGGTTGAGGGGTGCGGAGCCCGTTGGGCTCCACGTCCTCCAGCTCAATTGCCGGCGTTCGAGGGCCGTGATGGCGGACCTCGGCCGAGTGCTCGTCGAGGGCCGCTACGGTGCCGCCCTCCTGCAGGAACCCTACCTTAGGGCGGGTGGCGTTGTGGCGGGGATCCCGGGGTGGATGCGGGTTTTCCAGGGCGTCGACGGAAAATCTGCCGTCGTGCTGGCTGATGGCTCGCTGGATGCCGCGGTTGTCGTCGTCCCTGGAGGGGAGGGGGGTGCCACGGTGTGGGTATGTGGTGTTTTCGGTACTCTGTACCTATGCTCCATGTACTGCCGGCACGGCGAGCCCCTACGCGGCTACCTCCAATATCTGGAGTGGGTGTTTACCCAGCTGCGTGGGGCGCCCGTGTTGGCGGGCATGGACGCGAACGCCGTGTCCCGCCTGTGGCACTCAAAGAACCGCCTCCGGGGCCACGAGAATGAGGTCAGGGGCCGTGAGTTCGAGACCTTCATCGTCGCTTACGACCTGGAGGTCTTGACCGAGCCGTCTCGGGAGTTCACGTTCGACGGGCCTGTGGGCCGGTCGGACATCGACGTCACTCATGGCAGGGGCGTGGAGGGAGTCTACCGAGTCGGGTGGGAGGTCCTGCCCGACCTGGTACACTCGGACCACAACGCCATCGGTGTAACCCCTGTCCGGACGGACGGAGTTGCCGCCCTCCCGCTGCCTGTTCGCAGGTGGCGGGCCGTCGACGCGGACTGGGCAGAGTACGGCGCGGCCCTGGCGGGGGCGGCGGCGGCCTTAGACCTCGAGGCGTTGGCCGGAGGTGGGCCCGTTGCCCTCACCGAGGCCGTGGCGTCCCTGATTCAGGGCGTTAACGAGTCTCGGCTGGGGGCGGCGGGTGCGCGGCCGCGAAAGAGATCCCGCTGGTGGTGCCGGGAGCTTGACTCGGCGAGGCGGCTCGCGAGGCAAGCCGGAGCGGCCTTGCAGCGGGCAAGGCGGCGGGAGGCTCCTCAGGAGGATCGGACGGCGCCCCGGGTTGCTTATCGTGAGCAATACTGGAGCCATCATCGTCTGCTCCTCGGTAAGAAGGAGGAGGGCTGGCGGTCCTTTGTTGGCGAGGTGGGCAACGCCGGCCCCTTGGGGGACGTTTATCGGATCCTCAGGGGCCGGCGGGGTCCCGTTGATATCGGTGGCGTTAGGGCGGGGTGGGGTGCTTGCCACCTCTTGGGAGGCGAGCGCGCGGGCGCTCCTGGGGCGCTTTTTCCCGCGGCTCCCCGACGGGGATGCTGCGGAGGAGGTGGCCTGTCACGTCCTGAGGGGACGTGGGCATATATTAAATCGCGGTTCCCTCTTTTTAGCCTACGCCTAGCGCAACAGCTCGCGATGAGGGTGAAAAAGGGAAAGGTGCATGCAAAGATGGAAGGGACGCAGTGACTCGAGTAAGAAATGAATTGATCTATACTAATAATTAACAATTTGGGATTTATTGAAATTAACCAATTTAGTTAATTCCGTCAACGTGAAAATACATAGAGGTTCGCTTACATTTATGATGCGCCGTGGATACGATAATCGGTTTACAGTGGTTGGGTTCGGGCCTCCGCAGGTAGGTCAGACCCCTCGGTTGCGCACGCTCGGTGACAATGTTGAAATTACACGTTGATACAAATTTTCACACATGCGAGTTTCACACGTACACATTCAACGTAGACAGTTAAACGATTTCTTACAGTTCGCGTTTTTATGAGGAACAATCTCGAAATTCAAGTTTCGCGTTTGCTGTCAGGAGACAGATGTTCTACTTATTCTGATGAAGGTTGTTGGGAGACTTTGTCCGATCACGATGGAAACTGTTGGGAGACTAGCTCTGAACGAGTGGTTGTCACATCCGGAAGGGATGAGAGCATAAAACTTTCGTTTCCCTCTTTCTTGCCTACGCCAAGCGCAATAGCACGGGATGAGGGTAAAAGGAGAATGTGTGGAACGGGTGTTCTAGGTCTCGAGTGCCTAGATGGTCAAGAGTTATATGAGTGATTGTGACAGATGTAGCTACCGTTTACAAATTTTCGTTTATTACCAAGTGCCGTCCACTTGGCCGGTCGGAAACATGGAAAGAGTACAGCTCGGCGGATTAAGAAAATGATACAAAAAAAATGGTGCAGTTAGCTTACGTTCGCTGGATGACGGTCCTTTGGACTTCGGTGAAAGGGCCTTCGCTCTCGGCCTGTTACGCTCGCTTGTACAAAGTCGGTCGGTGGGCCGCACACACGCTGTGTTTACAATGGTGCCGCAGATGGGTCAGAGGGTCACTTCGTGAGTGTGAAGAGCGCGGAGAAGGTTCACAATACTTTTCGAAGTATATAGATATGCAAATGGATGATCGAAAAACAGAGTTGGATTGTTAAACGCGGAATAAAGTTACAAATCGCGATACAGGGTTGGAGTCGATAGAAGAGATCTTTCTGGTTCGGATGATGATGCTGAACTGATTTTTCTTTTAATCCTCTGGACCTTCCTGCTCCAGATTTCCCTTCTTGGGTGGAGTAGGAGAAAAAAAAGGGGGTTTTCGTTTTTGACTCTTCTAACCAATCGGAGCGGTCGACGTGGGAGACAGTTCTTTGTATCTGGGAGTCTAGGCGCATGAAATTAATTACAAGGCGACCAATCGGAATGAAGCTATTCCGAGCGAGTTTTCGTGGAAAAAACGCATGAGATTGTGTTTGTTTATCTAAGGTCTAGGGCCCGGCGCCGAGTCGCTCCGCGATAGTGCAGCTGCTATGCGCCTCATAGCCCTTCCATGTGCATTTTGTTTTTCGTCGCGGCCCGGTTTTATGACCGAGTCGAGTGGACTTTTCCGGCGGTCTTGGTCTATCCTTGATTCCCACACGGATTTAAGAATTGGAGCTCAGATATGCCTTCGCCGGCGGGTGAACTCTGGGTCATCTGGCTTGCAGTATGATAATTTTTGTTTTACGACTTTTCCGAGAAAGCGTGCCTAAAACTATGTTCTCGTTGGATTCGAGTGGGTAAGGAGGGTCGTACGAAAGTACGCCCGACGCTCGCTTATTATCGATAGGTTACATTGCAGTTGTGGTATGTCTAAGCTTAGGAAGATACAAGAATGTGTCGAAAAATGTGAATGCCATATTCGTTTAATGGTTATTCTCGATTTCCATGGGAAATCGCTCAGGCCAGCGTTCTCGGGGGATTTCAACAAAGTAGGAGAAAGAAAACGCAATATTTTTATGCGCTTTGCTCGCGACGTTACATGGTGATGGAACACTGACTTCATGATTTTTCTATCGTAGCTTGTAGGATATTTTCGATGCTGGGATGGTGGGAGAAGAAGTTTCTCGAAAAGAGCATTTTTGTCATGCGTTAATTTTTTGATTGGTGTCAAGGATGTATGAAATTTACTACTGCATATGATTGGTCGAGTAGGAAGGGGAAACATTTTTGGAAACTATGATTGGTTGTAGACTATGATGTGTGTGATCTCCATCTCGATTCTCGGAAACGAGTCCGCGTCTCGTTATCTGGAGTGTTGGAAAAATATAGGGAGGAAAAATGGCCTTGGTTGCGTTGCTGCGCTTGCCTCAAGATAGGCTTTGTTGACTCAGGTGTGAGAGCGCATGGGAAATACTAACGTAGTTTTATTGCCGGGCCAACTTTTTGGCATGAAGGATTTTCTTTTGGAGAATGTATATTTTTGTGGAGTAAGGATTTGGATATTTTCGTGTGTCTCTGTACGTTGTACGTTCTTATGGCTAAAGATTTTATCATCAACTGCGTTTGACGGTTGCGTGTAGATATGGTCAAGACCGACTGTTCTCTCGCGTGGGATATTTTGCGCGACGCTCGCTTCTTATCGATATATTTCGTTTCGGCTGTGGTACGCCTAATTCTAAAGAAAATATAAGGACCCGTCGAAAAATGAGAATGCCGTTATCGTGTGTATTGGTTTCCGTAGTTTTCCACGATTTCCATGTGGCATCGGGTAAGCCCGCGTTTTCGCCGGAGTTGAATAAAATAGGAGAGGAAAAAGAAATAGATAGCGCTTTTTCTCGCGACGTTACACGTCCCCCCTTTAGGATTGAGCGTTTTGCTCGATCGTAATCGTTGGGAGTGGTGATCAAACGTATAATGGCACGATAATATGAATTGGCATTGTCATTGATCGACTTACAATGTGACTTAAAAACATTGGAAAGTAGGTATTACTTTTCATTGTATATATATATACATAGACAGATCTTCAATGAGGTTTCCTTTTTCCCTTTTTAAAATTATAGTTATATGTAGATTTTTTTTGTTGCTTAAAATGTATCATATTTTCGTTTCCTTTATGCATCGATACTTATGTACTTGTTTCATCCTATGTTACCTGACAAGGTTAGAAGAACAAAATAAAGAGAATAAAAGTAGTTTTAAAAAATGATCAATCATGATGATCTTTTTGTACCTGAATATGTCTTCTCGCGTGAACTCAACGGAAGGAACGCGATTTGGAGGATTCGTCGTATTTTGGACTAGTGGAGATGTTAAGGTGGACATCATGTGTTTCAGCGTTGATCTTGGTATGACTCCTTGGTTCGGCTGAAGGGGCTGTCACGACTTTATGCAGTTCTTGACCAGTCTCTGCATCCGTTGAGGTTTTCTTCTTGCACCAGCATCGACGAGGTAGATCGGCCAGCCATACACAGTGTGTTGGCTGTATACATGGATTACCGTATGTATGAGAAGCTTGATTGGTCGCATGATGGGTAACATTCGGGTGAGACCAGCGCTTGCTGTACCGAATTGAATGAATTTTTCCCATGTACGATTCCAGATAGATTCCGAGAGATGTTGCATACTGTGATTGTCCAGAAGATTGAGCATGTGCATCCCTTGATTTGCGGTGTCTTGTCCACTGATTCCCCGCGCCATGTGATTCAGGACAGCGGGCTTTTCCACCGGGAACATTATGCGTTCCCGGAGGCTCTCAATGTCTTCCTTCGAGTATATTCCACTTGATGCCAGCGAAAACGGGTTAGTATATTTCCAGGTAGCCTTCGTCATGGGTTTCATGGTCGCAGGTGGCACAGCTTCTACCGGTATGGGCATGAACTTGTACCACGTGTCCCCGAAGTGGTAGTATGGAGGAAGGAGGGTATTGCATGTCGTTTGGGTTCCCTTTTTTTAATAAGATGTGAGTTCTAGGGGTAAGGAAATATGTGTCGTTCCCACGAGTGACAGGTAGTTGATTATAACATTCTTTCACCCTTATTAAATTTACCTCTATAGGTATACATTTAATTATGTGTACTAGTTCGGCAGCTAGGACTGCCATGTAGCCAGGTCCCTTCATTAAGTTATATGCAAATTCGTCTGGCGCTTGTGTCGCTAAGGTTAAGCTTTTTCGTAATATTTGGCGTTCTCTTTCGCATTGTTGCTCGAGCATATTTTGATACAATGATTTCATTTGTTGGCGTATGTGCCGTTCTACATACATAAACTTAGAGTTAACGTAGGCAAATATGTCAAGGTTCGCGACCGGGAACCTTCCTCGGATCGTAAAAGAGATACTACGGGTAGGTTCAAATATGAACAATTTAGGGTGCTCTGTGCTGAGAATGCTATAACCGCAAATCTGGTCAGTTTCTTTGGCGGCTATCGCAAATGTAATATCGCCGGATGTTACGGAGTAGACTTTATTCTGGTTTTCGGATTTGACTTCGCTAATATTTACCGACAGACCTTCGTAAAGGATGCCGTATTTGTCTAGACCGCAATTTTCTCGAGGTCTCGGTTCCCAAAAGGTATATCCCCCATCGGGGTCGACACATGAGCCTGAGAGCAAGGGACATATTGTTCCTGATCGTAGGTGGATTTGGTTTGAATTTAAAATGATTTGCGCGGTGTAACTTCTTAATGATATTTTTACAATTCCTTGGACTATGACATTGTCCCAGGTAGCATACGGGTCTGAGTATGAAGCGCCATGGCACTCTCCGTTATCTTTAACATGGCCGGCGAGGGTAATACTACTCGTGGTTGTTTGATTATCTTTTAACCCGTTAATTATGGTATACCTGACCCGTGTGGTTCCGTGTTTATGCATATCGTCGCATGCGTCTCTACTAGTGGTTTCAAGATACTCTATTTGTCCATTGCTGACGATGGACACATGCGATGACATTCCACGATAGTATATCGACCTGAAAATTTCGACTTTACATTGTTTCACTATTGTTTCCGAGTAGTCGTTCAGTTGTCGAAGTTGGATGTATTGATTTGCCGTAATTGTTTCGGGCGCGGGTTTCTCGCAAGGTTCAACATCCAACAGCGATAGTGTGGTTATATTTGATGCGCTCGATCCACAATCGTATCCGACCATACCACTGATGGGATTGGTAAAATATAGGATCCATATTAAATGGATTATGGTCATCTGTAAATAATGTAATGATGAGATTAGTGCAATTAATAAAATTAAAAGTCAGAGCCATTGACCTTGTTCGGCTTGGATTTCCTTTTGGTCTTGGTTTCTATGTTAATATGCGAATAGCGTAACTTGTTCTCGTGAACAATGCGTGCTTTGATGTATTATTGGATATTCACATTACCCTTGTCCAGTTTTTCTAACACCTTATGTGGTCCAGAATAATGGTCTCCAAGTTTACCTGGTTTGGGACCCTTTTGGAGATAGACAAAATCTCCAACCTTAAAACTCTTTGGATTACCATTTTTATCATAATATTTCTTCGAACGATGTTTGGACGAGACTAGGTTTTCATAGGCGAGGTTCCTGATTCCATTTATTCTCGTTATTATTTCGATTAAATACCCGCGATAAGTGGGCAACTGATCGGATTCTCTAAGTGGTTCGCTTGATGGAACTCTCGCTAGTTTGCCAAAAACTACTTCATATGGAGTATACTTTGTACTCTCATGAACGCTGGTATTATATGAAAGAGTCGCTAATTCTAGCCATTGATCCCATTCATTATGCTTATCTGCATATTGTTTCAAAAATTCAGCCAATACATGATGAGATCTCTCAAGGGATCCGTTAGATTGAGGATGAAATGGCGTTGTCCGACATCGCTTGATTCGAAATCGTTTAACGATTCGTTTCATGAGGCCACTTAAAAAATTACTTCCTTGATCTGTCAATAGCGCCTTGGGTGCACCAAAAACGCATATAAACTTCTTTATAAATGCATCGGCGACCGTTGTCGCTAGTGCATTTGGGAGTGGAATAGCGACACAAAATTTTGAAAGGTTGTCTTGGATAGTCAGAATGTATTCGTTCTGATTGGACGTACGTTGCATTGGACCTACTATGTCCATCGATATTTTTTCAAAAACCGTGCCCGGTGTATCCGTTATGATCATTGGCTGTTTTGTTTTGACGCTAACCAGTTTCCTTAATTGGCAATCTAAGCATTGTTGAATTCTTCTCTGAATGTCCGATTTCAAGTCTTCCCAAAACTACTCTCTTTGAATTCTGTTATATGTCTTGGAAACGCCTTTGTGTCCTCCTATAGGGGACTTGTGCATCTCGTAGAAAATGGAATCTCGTTTTTCAGTTGGCACGTAGCGTAGTGTTCCTAAGCAGATGATTACTCTTGTTTCACTGGACTTGAACGTTTCTTTAACTATGTTGAGGACGTCTGCCCATATTAGATGCTCGACGTGGTTACTGTGGCAAATACTCGCTGATTGGGGCTTGAGATTTTCGCAAAGATCTTTTAATTCCCTTACGCTTTCTTTAATATTTCCTGATATGAAGGATAATGAACGAGAATACTCGCCCTTGATGACTAGGGCAATGTCATATTTTTTTCCAACCTGTTTACTGTAGGCACGACCTTCTGTTAAATTCTTCCAGAGGGGAAGTTTGTTTGCTTCGAGTAATTTTTGCGATCCAGAGTCGCAAGGTTTTCCTGTTGAATCGACAAAATATACTAGGTAATCATTGCGAAAATTGAACAATTCTTTGCTTGTTATGCAATTCGCGATTTTAAATTCCGAGGTTTTGTCTTCCTGAATCGGAAGTCCTTCATCCTCTGAGGATAATGAGTCAACTGCGTTGGTGGAGTCGGAATCTAGGTCAGTGGAACTTTTGGGACTAGGAAATTGAGGTGCTCAGCTGAGTCGGGGTCAGTGCCCTTTCGGGGTCGCCGAACACGCGCGGGCCTTGTTATGTCGGCGTCTGTTTCCTCGCTGCTACTTTCCTCGTAGTTTATGGCCCTACGGTTTCGGAGCGCAAGGCGCCGGGACTTGGAGCGCCCGTCTTTCCCCTTAGAGGCAGGCCGATGCGTCGTTAACGAGGTTTTCTTTAACACCTGAGCTGCACCGTTTTTCGCTTGCAAGCGGGTGACGACATGTATTTCTTTTATTTTTGGAATTTCGTGGATTTCTGCCTGGGTTGTAAAGCTTATGGGTCCTTCGTTTTCGCTAACACTATTCTCTCCCAATTCGCGGAGTACATCTTGTACTATTTTATCTAGATTTTCATCGTTCTTTTGTTCGCAATGAGGGATGGCTTTGACATCCTCGAATTTTTCAATTGGGTTACGCCATAAGGCGTCGGCGTTTGAATTTAATTTCCCTGGCTTGTACACGACGTCGTAGTCGTATTCCGAAAGTTTAAGTCGCCATTACAGGACGCGTGCGTTCGCGTCTTTGGCTGTTTTAAACCAGACCAGGGGTTTATGATCGGTCATAAGCGTGAATTTCCTACCGTAAATATAAGGCCTAAACGCTTTAACGCTGTGAATAATTGCCATTGCCTCTTTTTCATATGTGTCGTACCGAAGGGCTGCCCCGCGTAGTACGCACGATGTATAAGCGATCGGTTTATCGTTCCCGATTTCATCTTGTGATAAGACTCCGCCTAAGGCGTAGCCGGAAGCATCTGTTGTTATTATGAACGGTTTTTCAAAGTCTGGATACTGCAGGATGGGAGCTTCACAGAGCTTATCCTTGAGTATTTCGAAAGCTTTTTGTGTTTCTTCGGTCCATTCGAAATCGACCTTATCTTCTAAAAGTCGCGTCAATGGTTTCGCGATCTTCGAAAAATCTTTAATAAACCTACGGTAGTAACCTGTTAGGCCTAAAAATTGCCGAATATTTTTAACAGTTTTGGGAACTGGGAATTCCCTTACCGCTGACAATTTATTGGGATCCGGTCCTAAACCGTCCTTCCCGATTATATGCCCTAGGTAATTAACTTCTGGCCTGAGAAATTCACATTTGTCCGGTTGCAACTGTAGATTGGCTTTACGCAACCTTTCCATCAGTTCCTCGATTTTCTTGCCCTGCTCCTTTAAATCCTTGGCGTAAAGGACGATCTCGTCGAGATAAACGAAGAGGGACACTCATTGGAATCCACTCAACACGACGTCCATCAAGCGCTGGAAGGTCGCCGGGGCATTTTTCAGCCCAAAAGGCATTCTCGAAAATTCATAGTGCCCATACGGAGTAGAGAAAGCAGTTTTCGGCTTATCATCGGGATTCATTGCTATCTGATGGAATCCAGACGCTAGATCGAATACGGAGAAATAAGTTGCGTTGCCTAATTGATCCAGAATGTCTGTGATGTTAGGCAACGGATAAGAATCACCGATTGTCTTTTCGTTAAGGGTCCGAAAATCAATTACCATTCTCCAACGCTTATTGCCATTGGAGTCGGGTTTCTTTGGGACTATCCAAACAGGACTGTTGTTTGGAGATTGAGAATGGTTGATAATCCTCGAGTCCAGTAGCTCGTCTACCTGACGCTGGACTTCGCCCTTAAGAGCCTGAGGAAACCTGTATTGTTTTGTATTGGTCGGGAGGTCATCGACCGTGGGGATCATATGTCGCAGCACAGATGTAGACTCCAGAGGTTCGCCTTTTATGTGAAACCTATCTGGGTATTTTTCGATAATTTTTTCTACATGGTCTAGCTCATCTGTGGCTAGATGATCGAGTCGCAGGAGCCCTCTTATTGTCTCCTTGCGCTCCGACAGATTTTTTATATTACGCGATCCTGGGTCAGACATGGAAACACAATTTACCGTTTGAATTTCCCTCAGATTTGAATTTTTATTCATTTTCAATTTTGAATTCTCTTCGTTCATTGGCGTTTCTTTTATTTTTACTCTTAATTTTCCAATTTTATTCGATTTTGATTCTTAGCCCGATATTTTAGTATTTTTTTTATTTGATTGATTGATCTCAGTTCCAGTTCTTTCCTCGCTACCGTAAATTATTCTAAATTTTCCTTGATCATCGCTCTCTTTGGGGCGATGCCAGGTTTTTAATTCGACACTTTTCGTCGATTTCTTAAAATTGGCCTCTTTTGGATCCTGAATATACGCGATTGTCTTGCAATCGTCGCTTGAAATAGACGAGTCACGAGGGTTCGAACAGGAGTTAAAAATTGTCATGCAATCTTGGTTTGTTTTAGTTTCTGCTAAGTCTCCGATCGTGTCGAATTCGTGCAGTTTTACGACTGGCACGATCAGTCGTATGGCATCATTCGTGGTATTGTAAACCTTCAAATGAGCCTTACCGCGGATGTTTGTTACCAGACAGTCGCCGGCATATACACCATTGCGGATTTTTAAAGGCGAGAGATAACCCTCCTTTATCGTGCTATCCTCCACTTTTACGTGAAAGGAAGTTTCCGAACGCGCGGGGATTTCTATCACCTCGTCGGGTTCGCCGGTTATTTCAAGTGGCCGAGATCTTGTTCCGAATTCAAAACGTTCTGTTTCATAATTAATTTTTGCTTTAGTTTCAAAAAAGAAATTCGACCCCAATAATCCAGGATAGGGGAGTGGTATCGAATCTGGAATTATATGAAATAGGGCATTAAACCCGAATACTTGAATTATTACGATCCCTAACGCGTACACTGGTAGCTCTGATATATACTCGATTTTCATTTTATAATGTCTGACTCGTCGATACCGACCATATTTCTTGTGTATTTTTTCTTTATGAGATTGGGAATGGCTCCAGTGTCTAATAGCATTATCGTGCGACCCTTTTCCGGTAGTACTCCGATACGCACCGAGGGCAGCTTATCGAAGTTTTCTGCGTTTACTGTGTAGGTCGGATATCGTCGGCTTGAGCCTCTTGCGTGGCCAAGTTTGCTGGACGCGTGGGGATCGGGGTACCGCTCGGCGCGCCCGTCCGAAGGGTATTCCTCTCGTTTCCCGACAGGTTTTGCGATTTATTATATTCAAGTGTGGGGCAATTTTCGAATGTGTGACCTAGCTTTTTGCAGTATCGGCACGTAGGTGTATCGTATCGCGGCGAATTTTCCGGATTTTTCAAACATCTGTCTGCAGTGTGTCCATGATTGTGGCAGTATTGGCACTGAGGAACAGATGAGGGGAGTGGACGATCATTTGAGAAATTTTGTGTATCTTTGCGCGATGTACACTCGCTGGCCGTGTGCCCTGGTTTTTTACACAATTGGCACGTAATTGGGTAGGATTTTTGATTGCGAAAACATTTATCCGCGGTATGTCCTATTTTTTTACAAATTTGGCACGTGACAGACCCCTGATCATTAGCAGATTTTCGACATTCATTTGCGCTGTGGCCCTGGATTTTACAAATTTGGCAAGTGACCGTCGCGAATCGGCAAGCTTCGGTCGCGTGATTATCTTTTTTGCAAATATTGCATATCCTCACAGGTCTTGTCTGAATGAATCCTTCTGATCTGGTGGGACCCGATTCCAATTCCCTTCGAGCCTTGAGATCGCGTTCGATTCTAACTGTGTGATCAATAGCGGTGGGCATGACTACGCACGGTGGGAGTCGGTGTTCGATCTCCTCTTTTAATCCGCGTTTAAAACTTGTAAGGAAATATTCATCCATTTGTCTCCTAAATAATTGGTCCTCTTCCCCATTGTTGGCTAATTTGCTTGCTTCTAATATTTCTCTTGCCTTTTTCGTAATTTTCGTCGCGAATTCCATAACGCTATAGCCACTTGCCTGGTAGATACTGCCGAGTTCTCCCAACAGCGAAATCTCGGATTTGTTTGGCGCGTATATTTTTTTAGAAAATCTACGAGGTCTTTTACCGTCTCGAATTTAATTCCATGTATCCTTTCTCTGGCTAGATCTTTCAATTTGTTCCTCAATAATTTTACTAAATACTTCTCTGATTCGGCAGGAAGCATATCTTTGGCATCTTCACAACCGGTCGTAAATTCTGAGAAGGGGATATTTTACCCGTCAAATTCCGGAAAAACGCTAATAGCTTCCTTCAAGGATATTAATTGATTCGTTTCTAGAGCCATATTGTTTGAATTATCTGGATTTCCCTTAGTTGATAATGCTAATTTTTTTAGGGATCTTTTAGGAGCGTCGAGGCCAGATAATAAATTAGCGTTTGATCCTCTCAATGCGTACCCTGTACTACGGGATTCACCTGGTTCGTCTGTTTCTGAATGCGGTAAGTCCTCAGTGATGTTTAAATCGAGCGACTCACATGTGGATTCCTTATCCATTAAGGCAATTTGCAAAAGCACATACCCCTTTTACGATCCCGGACGAGCCCCCAAAAATTATATGTCACGTCCTGAGGGGACGTGGCCATATATTTTATCGCGGTTCCCTCTTTTTAGCCTACGCCTAGCGCAATAGCTCGGGATGAGGGTGAAAAAGGGAAAGGTGCATGCAAAGATGGGAGGGACGCAGTGACTCGATTAAGAAATGAATTGATTTATTGAAATTAACCAATTTAGTTAATTCCATCAACGTGAAAATACATAGAGGTTCGCTTACATTTATGATGCGCCGTGGATCCGATAATCGGTTTACAGCGGTTGGGTTCGGGGCCTCCGCAGATAGGTCGGACCCCTCGGTTGCGCACGCTCGGTGACAATGTTGAAATTACACGTTGATACAAATTTTCACACATGCGAGTTTCACACGTACACATTCAACGTAGACAGTTAAACGATTTCTTACAGTTCGCGTTTTTGTGAGGAACAATTTCGAAGTTCAAGTTTCGCATTTGCTGTCAGGAGACAGATCTTCTACTTATTCCGATGACAGTTGTTGGGAGACTTTGTCCGATCACGATGGAAACTGTCGAGAGACTAGCTCTGAACGAGTGGTGATGGAAAACTGACTTCAAGATTTTTCTATCCTAGCTTGTAGGATATTTTATGAACTAGCTGTTGATTCGTCCCCGGACATTAAATCAATCGGCACATTCCCTTTTTAATATCCAGGACGAGCCCCCAAAAATTAATATGTCACGTCGGGAAGGGACGTGGGCATATATTTTTTGATTCCCTCCTTTTTTGCCTACGACAAGCGCAATAGCACGGGATGAGGGTAAAAAGGGGTAGTGCTTGGAATGAGTTGAAATTAGGAAATCATGCAGTGATTTGGTATTGAGAAATAATCCGACAAATTTGTACAAACTTAACTATAGGTTTATTACAAATAAGTGATCGGATAATTAAAATTGCTTATACAGAAAAATGACAATGAAAATAACTATGAAGTCGGGGGAACAATCGGATTAACATAAAATAAAATTTGTTGCTTACATTGGTCGCTGTGTTCGTGAGTGTATCGGTGTGTAGGTACGCTCGCTCGCAAAGATATCGGTTGTCGCTCGCAGATAAGGGCTTCGTTGACGGACGCCACGCTTAGCGTTGGGAAAGCGATCACCAGCACCAGACTCTTGGGGCGCTGAGAGTGTTTATGTATATACGCGTAGTAAATAGCACTTGAACTATTTTATGGACTCGAGGCCGCGAGAGTCGACTAAACTTTTATACAACGCTTCGGTCAAAACCCGAAGATGTGTAATATTCGAAACTCTACGATACCGGTTCTACACTTCGAATTCTGTCAGAACAAGATCAAGAAGTGAAGTTAATTTTGATTGAAGATTTCGCGAGACTGAGATCTGGATTTGATGAAGACTGTCGGGAGACTAAGATTTAGACTTGATAGAAGAACTTGAGTCGATGGTAGTTGTTGGAAGACTTGATCTGAACGCGATGGCAATTGTTGGAAGACTGACTTCAGGAAGGAAGTCTTTCTTGATATGAAAATTAGGAGGGGTTCGATAGTGGGAGAAGGAACTTTAAGGTTTAGCGTGATTGGTCGCGAATTCATGATTCGCAGAATTGATCTCGATCATTCCTTATACAGAGTTTGCACACGTGGAAGGTACGAGACCTTTGTCCCGTGTTTCGGCGAAAAACGCATGGGATATGACCTAAGCATGCGCATGATCTGTGTTATGGTAAAGATTATATCGGGTGCGCGAGGAGATCGAGCGTCGGCGAGTTCTCGCTTCCTGTCGGCACCATGCTAAATAATTATCGGCCGGGACTTATTTAGGCTAGAGGCAAAGTCTTCTCGTATCATTCGAGTGGTGCCTCATATTTCTTTCTGGGACTTCGATATTTACGCCTTGAAGAAATGCGAGGTTATAACACGAGGCGGACTGACTGAATAAAATAAACGAAAAATATGCTCGCGGAACGTACGCAAGTTCCGTTTAATGTTGTTACGCGTCTTATTCTTAGATTTATACATTTAATACGCTTATGGCGGCAAATGAGGATATTGGGAATAACCGAGAGAAGGCACATTCGCTAGGATGTAACAGTGCCAGAGGACGCCGCAGTCCTAGAGCACGAATAAACAATCTCTCTCTCTCTCTCTCTCTCTCTCTCTCTCTCTCTCTCTCTGCGTCTCTCTCTCTCTCTGTGTCTCTCTCTGTGTGTCTCTCTCTCTCTGTGTCTCTCTCTCTCTGTCTCTCTCTCTCTCTCTCTCTCTCTCTCTCTCTCTCTGTGTCTCTCTCTCTCTCTCTCTCTCTCTCTCTCTCTCTCTGTGTCTCTCTCTCTCTCTCTCTCTCTCTCTCTCTCTCTCTCTCTCTCTCTCTCTCTCTCGCTCTCTCTCTCTCTCTCTCTCTCTCTCTCTCTCTCTCTCTCTCTCTCTCTCTCTCTCTCTCTCTCTCTCTCTCTATCTATTTCTATTTATAGGCGTCAACTAAACTGGCTCACTGTGCGTAACCGTCGGCTATACTTTCTTGGGATCATTACTTATCGTATCCTTTTCTTACAAACTCCATCTGACCTCAGAGAACTACTACCTACTGCGAACCCTGTTCTACGTAGATCGGTCAGAAATTCTCCTGAGACGTTTGCAATTCCAAACCATCGTACGGCGACGTTGCACAAATCGTTCGGACTATCCGCTGCCTATTTCTGGCACTCATTGCCGAATGATATCACTAATTCTCAGTCACTTAGTATATTTAAAAAACGTTTGTTCTGTCATCTACAAGCCAGTGAGGTGGAGTGACAAACTGTCACTACACCTCCTGTCGCAACGGTTGCCCGTCTTTCGACTCATAATTAATACTCCAATACGATTGCTTTTGTGTTACTTTGGATCTATCTCTTTTATTTTGCTTACTTTTATTTTATTAGGCGAAATATGGACGAATCTAGAATAAACGATACCTAATTGTAAGATGAATATGTAAGACGATATTATAAACTATAATTATCAACTCACTTTTTTAAGTTAGTTATTATCATTATTTTTGTTATTATCATTGTAAAATTTAATTATTTTGTTCATTCTCTTGAATTTTTCTTTGTATGAAATTGCCCCAAAGTTGACTAGGGCATAATAAATTTATCAATCAATCTCTCTCTCTCTCTCTCTCTCTCTCTCTCTCTCTCTCTCTCTCTCTCTCTCTCTCTCTCTCTCGGATGCTACATTCCACACTGCAACCTGTGATTCTTGGCTCGATGTTTTCATAATCGATCACCCATCCGAACTATTATCATTTCATAAAACCTCATCGCCATTTATTGCTGGTCACGATCTAATTTCTCTCTCCTATCGGTTTCAATCTCGGTCTCATACAGATCAAGTTATCTCTAGGCGAGCCCTTAATACATTCAGTGAAGCAACTTTTTGCAGCTCTCTGTCGACTGCCCTTATTGACCTCAATGTTGCATCTATCGATTTGTATGACGCTGAGTCTGAGATCGATAGCTGTATAGAGGGCTTAAATCGAACAGTCTCATCAGTTTTCGATCAACATGCTCCACAATATGAGTTTCGTGTGCACCAACCGCAGGCGCCCTGGATGACCCATGAGCTTAAAACACGGATAAAGAAGCGAAATTCACTTTTCAAACATGCCAAGCGGTCGAACAGCGTCCTAAAATATGCCATTTATCGTCAATTTCGAAATGCACTCACTGCTGACATAAAATCAGCCAGAAATGAGTTTCATCGGCAGAGGTTGTCGGGAATCTCGGACATGGCTCGGTTGTGGAAGGAGTTACGAACCTTGGGGCTCACCAAACCTACTGCCGTCTTGCCCTTCATTTTCTATTCCCCTGACATTTTAAATCAGTTTTTCGCACAAGTGACGAACACATCTGACCATTGTCGACTCTCTCATCTAGCTACTATTCTTGACGAACCCAGACTCAAAGGCCCCACCTTCGATTTCGAGGCTGTTAACGCAGAAATGGTCTCTGCTCTTATTCTTCACATCGGATCATCGTCACTATCCGCAGGCGTCGACGGCATCAGTCCCTTCATACTCCAAAAATCCCATTCAGTTCTTCTTAATACACTAACATCAATATTTAATGCTTGCTTGAGGCTAGCCCATTTCTCTCAAGCTTGGAAGCGGGCCTTAATTCGTCCCCTACTTAAACTGAATCCACCTAAAACACTATCAGACACACGACCCATCACAAATTTGCCTGAGCTCTCTAAGATTCTAGAACGCATTGTTCATAAGCAAATAGTTACAGTCATCAATAATCACAATATTTTAGATCCACGACAGTCCGGCTACAGACAGCTCTTCAGTACCCAAACAGCCCTCCTTCGAGTCTGCCATGATATTAAAACTGCAGCTGACAACAGGCATATCACCATCCTGGTGTTATTTGACTTTAGCAAAGCCTTTGACACTGTTCCTCACGCTAAATTACTTCGCAAATTAAAGCTGATTGGATTCTCAGACCACACCTTGAAATGGGTCTTTGCGTACCTCTCTTCCAGAGCTCAGGCAGTCATTGACGATGAAGGTCACTGCTCTAGTTGGCGCTATACTCATGCGGGCGTCCCCCAGGGTTCTGTCCTAGGGCCTTTACTATTTTCTCTATTCATCAACGACATTGGATGCAATCTCCGCCACTCCCGACACATGGTCTTTGCCGATGATACTCAAATCTATCTTCGCTGCTTACCGGCAGACATAGCTGATGGATTACACCGTATCTCAACCGACGTAAAAGTGATAGCGGACTACGCAGACACTAATGGGCTCAAACTAAATCTACAAAAATCGCTAGTACTAGTGCTTGGCTCTAGGGCTCATATAAACCAGTTAAACCTAGATGCACTCGCTCCCATCGTAGTAAATGGTACAACCCTACCTTACGTCAAGGAGGCGAGAAATCTTGGAGTAATCATGTCATCTGACCTTTCCTGGCATAAGCATGTATCGGCCGTTTCACGCAAAGTGAACTACTCGCTCTATAAGTTAAAATACCGTAAAATCGCGCTATCGTATCAAGTCAGGATTTCGCTCATCACTACACTCATATTTCCCATCCTCGACCACTGCAGTCTAGTCTACAATGATTTGTCAACCGAGCAGAATCAGAGGTTGCAAAAACTAATCAACTCGACTATTAGATTTATTTTTGACCTCCGAAAGGACGTCCATATCACACCATACCGTCGGCAATTGGGTTGGTTGACTGTCAGAACCCGAAGATTATACTTCATGTGTATCATGATGTATAAAATTGTGAAAAAAGAAGCTCCGGATTATCTGATTCAAATGTTCCCACCGGCCCAGCCATCAGTTTACTCAGATCGTCGTTCCACTATCAACACTTTTCACATACCGCTACATCGTACAGCCATCCTCCGAAATTCTTTCGGCTTAGCGGCTATGTATTTTTGGCATTGGCTTCCTTCATTAGTTACAGCATCCCCGAGCCTCGGAATCTTTAAATCCAGACTATATTCGCATCTTTTCAATCAAGACGTAGATAGCTATTAAGCCCATCGCTTGTATTATTATACGCCCTGTATTTTTATTATAGGAGTTACACTACCACCATCGCTATTTTTAAAAAATGTTGAATATTTTTCAATATCTGTATTATATTATAAGGATTTATCTTATGTTTATTTTCTTATTACCTATATTTCGCTCTACATTAATATTTGCGTTATGTTTATTTACTTATTACCTAGTTTTACACTAATCTTATACATATACTATGTCATCGTAGTTAACTTTATTTGTTATTGTTTTTTTTTATAAATCAGTTGTTTTTATATATTGTACACACTATGTACCATGTTGCCTCAAGGTTTCGACCAAGGCATAAATATCTCTCTCTCTCTCTCTCTCTCTCTCCCCCCTCTCCCCCCCCCCCCCTCTCTCTCTCTCTCTCTCTCTCTCTCACCCTCTCTGTCAACGCGAAAAAGTAATGTAAAAATTCCATTACTCATTACTTTATATTTTGTAATGTAAAAAAATTCCATTACCCATTACATTGTAATGGGCAATGGATTTTTTTACATTACAAAATCGAATGTAATGGGTAATGAAAATTTTTTACATTACAAAATCCAATGTATTGAGTAATGGAATTTTTTTACATTACAAAATGCACAGTAATGGGTAATGGAAATTTTTTACATTACCAAATATAAAGTAATGGGTAATGGAATTTTTTACATTACAAAATCCATTGTAATAAGTAATGGAATTTTTTTACATTACAAAATGTAAAGTAATGGGTAATGGAATTTTTTTACATTACAAAATCCAATGTAATGGGTAATGGAAATTTTTTACATTACAAAATATAAAGTAATGGGTAATGGAATTTTTTACATTACAAAATCCAATGTAATGGTTAATGGAAATTGTTTACATTACAAAATCCAATGTAATGAGTAATGGAATTTTTTTACATTACAAAATGTAAAGTAATGGGTAATGAAAACGGTAACGCATTACAAAAAGTACTGCATTATTTGCAACCCTACCGGGCAGACTAAAAAGGTGTGAGTACTGTGAGGCCAGTTTAAGCACGTGTGCCGTCTCACTTTCCTCAAGATTCTCGAGGTGTAGGAGAGGTTTGAATCGCTCGAATTTGTCCTCTTTTGTCGACACCAACCCGATTACCGCATGTAGATCTGTAGCAATGTCGTTCGGATCATTTTGGGTTGTGTCGAATGTTCGCAGTTCCTCAATTGGTTGTAATTCCAATATTGGAACTTGCAGGTGTATTGTGTACTCATTAGTGTTAATCGCTGTTAAATATGCTGTTCCATCACGATTTGTGACAATTGCGGTACCAATGTACAATCCTTCGGCAGCATGTATTTGCGGGATGTACCCTTCTGAAAGGTCCGTATTCTTTATCCTGACGTGAATTACGGATTTTGATCTAGCCGGAATTGAAATTCTTTCGCGTGTTTCGAAAGGTATTTGATGGCCACCGGAAGATATGCACGACTGGGTGTATAAGATGTCGGCCGGTGTTTCTTTGAAAAACTCGTCGCCTAAAACGGCGTCTTGGGTGACTGGAATATCGTTCTTTACTATATGGAATTCGACGGGAAGATTCTTATTCCTTATGATGCCTATGCCGGAAGTGAAAATTGTGTCGCTCGTGATTCCTGATAGTTCGTGAATTATGAATGCGTCGATTTCGACGTGTGCTCCTATTGCTTCTGATTTAATTAAGTTGATTTGAGCTCCTGTATCTATGAGAAATTTCGTGTCTTTTTCTTTAAGGTCGTCCGAATTTATGATGACTGTTGGTGGCTTCCGTCTTTTCGTGATTCCTAGCGACATTGTGGCTTTCTTTATGGCCACCGTTTTCTTTTCTAGTGACTTGATGCCGAGCGCTCTCGCGATTTGCTTCGCGTCACGCTGTCCCGCGAAGTTGCATTTAAGTTTTTTGCACCATTTCTGTTACGATTTTTGCGAGTTCGTGAATGTTTTCATTACTCATTCTGCGCGATCTTCGTACGTTGTTATCGGGTTTTCGATCGCGCGAATTGTCGCGAGATCTGGGTTGCGAGTGACTGCGTTGTCTATCGTTTGAACTGTCGTGTGAGCTACTGCATGACGCTGAAGCTGGCAGACAGACCGAGTAGACGCGCGCCGCCCGAACCCAGTACATTTTTATCGTGCCGGGACGCGCTTGGGTCGCAGCGTAGCGAGGCAGCATGGAGGGTACCCCCACAACTTAGCCGCTCGTGAATGAGCCGCATATATCCGCCTGGCGGAAATAATGTTTTTTTTGTGCTTAACAACAACCGTCACCGGGATGAATCATGAGTCGATCGTTTCGTCTATTCATACAGATTAAGCATGTAAATCGTCAAGTCGCAATTGTCATGCGTGTTGACGGCAGACGACTTTAAACAAAAATTTTGTTCGAGTACGGAGACCCGAATGGCGGATAACGTTTTTCATTCTTAATTCACAAAATCCGTCACCGGGATGAAACATAGGGGGATCGATTCGGCGAAGTATATAGAATAAGCACGTAAATAAAAAAAGTCGCTAGTGTCATGGGTGTTAGCAGCAGACGGCCTTTTTCGGATTTTTCGTGCGAGTAAGGAGGCACGATTCGCGAATAACAATTTTTTAATTAACTTAATAAAGTCGGCCACGGGATAAATCATAGGCCAATCGATTCGTCTCATAATAAACAACAAGCAGCTAAATTTGAAAAGTAGCTGCTGTAATGCAGGTTGGTAGCAGACGGCCTTTTTCGAGATTTTTCGTGCGAGTAAGCAGGCGCGATTCACGAATAATTTTTTTTTCATTATCTTAACAAAGTCGGCCACGGGATAAATCATAGGTCAATCGATTCGTCCCATTATAAACAATAAAGAGCTGAATTTAAAAAGTGGCTGCTGTCATGCAGGTTGGCAGCAGACGGCCTTTTTTGAGATTTATCGTGCGAGTAAGGAGGCGCGATTCGCGAATAACAATTTTTTAATTAACTTAACAAAGTCGGCCACGGGATAAATCATAGGTCAATCGATTCGTCTCATCATAAACAATAAGCAGCTGAATGTAAAAAGTGCTGCTGTCATGCAGGTTGGCAGCAGACGGCCTTTTTTAAATTTTTCGTGCGAGTTAGGAGGCGCGATTCGCGAATAACAATTTTTTAATTAACTTAACAGAGTCGACCACGATATGAATCGAAGGTCAATCGATTCGTCTCATTATAAACAATAAGCAGCTGAATTTGAAAAGTAGCTGCTGTCTTGCAGGTTGTTAGCAGACGGCCTTTTTTAGATTTGTCGTGCGAGTGAGGAGGCGCGAATCACGAATAACAATTTTTTAATAAACTTAACGAAGTCGGCCACGGGATAAATCATAGGTCAATCGATTCGTCCCATTATAAACAATAAGGAGCTGAATTTAAAAAGTAGCTGCTGTCATGCATGTTGGCAGCAGACGGCTTTTTTTCGATTTTTCGTACGTGTAAGGAGGCGCGATTCGCGAATAACAATTTTTTAATTAACTTGACAAAGTCGGCCACGGGCTAAATAATAGATCAATCGATTCGCCCCATTATAAACAATAAGCAGCTGAATTCAAAAAGTACCTGCTGTCATGCAGGTTGGCAGCAGATGGTCTTTTTGAGATTTTTCGTGTCAGTAAGGAGGCGCGATTCGCGAATAACAATTTTTTAATTAACTTAACAAAGTCGGCCACGGGATAAATCATAGGTCAATCGATTCGTCTCATCATAAACAATGAGCAGCTGCATTTAAAAAGTAGCTGCTGTCATGCAAGTTGGCAGCAGACGGCCTTGTTTTAATTTTTCGTGCGAGTTAGGAGGCGCGATTCGCGAATAACAATGTTTTAATTAACTTAACAGAGTCGGCCACGGGATGAATCATAGGTCAATCGATTCGTCTCATTATAAACAATCGGCAGCTGAATTTAAAAAGTAGCTGCTGTCATGCAGGTTGGCAGCAGACGGCCTTTTTGAGATTTTTCGTGCGAGTAAGGAGGCGCGATTCGCGAATAACGATTTTTTAATTAACTTAACAAAGTCGGCCACGGGATAAATCATAGGTCAATCGATTCGTCTTATTATAAACAATAAGCCGCTGAATTTAAAAAGTAGCTGCTGTCATGCAGGTTGGCAGCAGACGGCCTTTTTTTAGATTTGTCGTGCGAGTGAGGTGCCGCGAATCACGAATAACAATTTTTTAATAAACTTAACAAAGTCGGCCACGGGATAAATCATAGGTCTATCGATTCGTCCCATTATAAACAATAAGGCGCTGAATTTAAAATGTAGCTGCTGTCATGCATGTTGGCAGCAGACGGCTTTTTTTGAGATTTTTCGTGCGTGTAAGGAGGCGCGATTCGCGAATAACAATTTTTTAATTAACTTAACAAAGTCGGCCACGGGATAAATCATAGGTCAATCGATTCGCCTCATTAAAAACAATAAGCAGCTTAATTTAAAAAGTAGCTGCTGTCATGCAGGTTGGCAGCAGACGGCCTTTTTTAAATTTTTCGTGCGAGTTAGGAGGCGCGATTCGCAAATAACAATTTTGTAATTAACTTAACAGAGTCGGCCACGGGATAAATCATAGGTCAATCGATTCGTCTCATTATAAACAATAAGCAGCTGAATTTAAAAAGTAGCTGCTGTCTTGCAGGTTGGCAGCAGACGGCCTTTTTTGAGATTTTTTGTGCGAGTAAGGAGGCGCGATTCGCGAATAACAATTTTTTAATTAACTTAACAAAGTCGGCCACAGGATAAATCATAGTTCAATCGATTTGTCATATAATAAACAATAAGCAGCTGAATTTAAAAAGTAGCTGCTGTCATGCAGGTAGGCAGCAGACGGCCTTTTTTGAGATTTTTCGTGCCAGTAAGGAGGCGCGATTCGCGAATAACTAGTTTTAATAGTAGAAGAGCTAGGGCGATTCTACCGGCGGCATCTCGGAGGGGGGGGGGCGAGGCGGCGGGGTCCAGCGCGGGGATGCCAAGTGCCTGGCGGCGGGGGGGTCCAGCGCGGGGACGTGACGTCATGCCATGGGTCTCTGTGGAGGGGGTAGCCATGTGGTCCGAAGAGCGACTGTCGGGAGCGGGAAGCCGCTGTCGACGAGTATTTTGTGGGGGCGCGGGTCAGGTAGTGGTGAGGGATGGTTGAAATCCCATAAATCTCATAATTTATTATAGACATAAAAAATATTAGCATCGATGCAGTGTTTTTCTTTCTAGACTATTTAGTCCGTTTGAAAATAAAACTCACACACACGATATGTGTATGTAATGGCCATATATGGGCAGGAAAATTTCGTTAATTTAAAGCGATACATAAAGGAGACGGCTTTTCAAAGCCGTTTATTTATGTGATGCAGGTGTGATGCGCTTGGTTTCGTTTCCGAAATCGTTAAAATGTTTGTTTGCGCGTCTACTCCTGTCACGACTCTCGCCGACACCCGAGACAGGTCCTGACAAGTCGGGATTTCTCGCAAAAATTATAAACTTTAGAGTCCTATCGTCAAAGGGTTTTTCACCCCAGATGGGCCACCGGAGCACAGCTGCACTCGGGAAAAAAAAGGTTTCGATGTATAGAGGACTCGTTTTCATTACGAAATATAACGTCGAGATGTTTAGATGTGCGAGTATGTGTACGCGGTGCGCGCAGGTTCGAAAGGTCTTGGTCCTAAAATATTGGGGTGAATATGTTGGCTTATTGTGGGATCGTTTGCCAGAACATCATCGGAACGATGGTAAAGTGATATCATATCTTCCATGCATGGATCATTATAATACACCACAGATGAAAGATCACATCGATGGCCCCCCACCTCAACGTCAGGAATGTGAAAAATGCTGTGGACATTCTCCACGTACGGGGTTCTTCAAACGTGTTTGAACCCGTTTTTTGGGAGTGTGAAAGAATGTCGGGGGAAATTCTCCACGTACGAGGTTCTTCAAAAGTGTTTGAACCTGTTTTTCATTATTGGAAAAGTGGGGAGAAGTTTGAAAATTTAAGTGGGAGGGTTATGAGGGAGCTTATAATTTCCTAGTCCAATCTCAGACTGCACCATTCCACCGCGACATCAACATCTCTCCCAAAAGAACTTTGAAAGTGAGGGGAGAATGGATCTTTCGAGTATCAACAAAGTCAGCCTGATGGCGGAATTCCTTCCAACGAAGAAGCTGTCAGAACTCCGCGTTCACTCGGATCATCGAATCTCCGACATGAGGGCCGTACAAACCAAGTTTGGGAAACGCTACCTCGTGGATATCGCGGATGAGTTTACTGTCTTCTTACCAGCGCGACTTGTGAAGGCCTTCGATGAAGATTTGGAAACGTTCGAGCGAATGCGGCAAGCGGCACGTGATCATCGGCTCTGGATGACATACAGGTAGGAAATACAACAGCATAGACTTTTTCCACGTCTGAGAACACATGGTGGAGAAATACGAAATTCGTTGGAACATCATCGTCGAACGGCTGTCTGCATCATCGAGAGTATGCTGCAACTGGCGCGTAATCGTCAATTCTACATGCAGTTGGGGAAAATACATCAGCGTCAAGTTCCATCGTCTTGGAGTATGGTGAAAAAGAGCAAATTCGTTGGGGCAGCATCGTTGAGTGGAACTACCGTCCAGATCACAGTCGTCTCACCATCGTTTCGACGTTTTAAGTGTTTGACTATGTAAAAATGTATTTAAGAAATAAAACTGTTTTATCGAAATGTATGAGAAGGAGAAATGCGAAACAATTTTCGTCGTAGAATAAATGAAGAATACAAATGGTAGATATTTTCATCGAAATGTTTTTTATTCATTTAAAAAAAAATCCCTCGCTCAAACAACGCTTCGCATACACTCAACCAGCTTTTCAGCGATTTTACATTAACATGGGCGCAGTTGTATTTCGTGTTGAAGGAATGATGGGGGCATTTTGAGTTTGTGATTTTCGGCAACTTCTGCAGCGATGGACAGTCCAGAGTCTCCAAGTCGATGACGTTTGTCGTGAGATCCGTGAATCTTGATAGCCATGCACATTTCTCGAATCCCTTCGCATAGATGGTGGGGGCTCCTTGCAAGATTTTTCGAATTGTCTTTCTAGCTGCCTCGTATGGTATGCCGCTGTGATCCCATCGCATTCCATGGAAATTTCGTTCCAACCACTTGTTTGTCATTTTGTACTTGGCCGGTAAAGAGTCCCATGCAAGGGGTGCGTTGAAGGCGAGCGTCAGCGGTTCAGCATCCTTGTCGTGGAGTTTGATGATGGACATCTCCTTTAGGACAAATTTGTTGATGGGGCTCTTGAAGCCCTGTACATCGACGATAAGCTCCATGTTGACTGACGTGGACGCGAATTATCGGCATGATTTTATACCAAGTTTTTAACCCCACCGCTGATTGGATTGTACTCGACAATACGATCATGGAGGATCATGCAGTATGCTGAAGTTTGGGGCGGAATATTATTTTTCAATTCGAACTCCAGGCGCACGTCAACAGGCCCGGACTTGAGAGCATCGTTTTGCTTTGAGCAGTCAATGACAACCAGGGGCGCTTTTTCTAAAAATTCAATCCTGCTCAGCCATGGTTCGGCCTCTTTGTTGTCATAGGTCCGTTGAAAGTTTGCGTACATCTCGTAGGATAGAGCATACTGATTTTGATCAATGTTCAAATTCAAACTTCCATATGGATAACATTGAGAGTTGAGGTAAAGTTTAACATCGCTCAGGTTATAATGATCAAAGTGGCTCGCATTTTGTTGCTTCTTATTTTTCCGTCCCGTCTGCAGCGCGAGTATGACATAACGTGGCTTCTCCAGCTGATTCGAGGTTTTCGTAGACCACGCGTGCTTAGAGGTCGCAGGCAGCAATGGATATTCATACAGTTCCCATGTTCGGAAACTCATGGAGATTGGTGCGTCTTTGGCGAGAAACTTTAATAGTTGAATGTTTCGCTGATCGGAGACTGTTACATACGGCACGAGCCATTCTATTTTATGCAATACGAGTTTGTAGTCTTCGGGCGCTGTTTGTACAATGGCATTGTCGTCGGTCTTTGATCGCGTGACGATCAACTCGTGCTTCGCATTTACGACAATTTTACGATAATATTCGGCAAACCCGAGGAGCATGCTGAGCGGAATGCACACATCAAAGTTTCCCGATACATCTACAATCTGCTTCGTCTCTTCGACATCGAGCCATCCAGTGTTCTCGAGCATAGAACTTTTGGCCGATGAGAGAGATGAATATCCCTTAATTACACTCGTAATGCCAACATTTTTATTATGATTAATTTCTATGGCATTCAATTCATATCGCACTTCCTCAAACAAATGACAAATCGCATTGTTGACGAGACTTGTAGCAGCGGTCGGCGTCCCATCGCGCTTGGATAATTTCCCACATATGTGTAGAGAACTCTTGCTTGGCAGGATGGAGAGGTCTTGATGTTGGGTGGCAATACGGATTTCATCGCTGTTATTGAAGGTTGAAGATGCATATGGCTGATGAGCGTGAATCTCACAATGGATAATGGATTCATCAAAGACCACGGGCGACTGAATGTTCACAATTTCTTCCTCCATTTCACGCAACAGATGCACAGAGCACAGACTAAATATTTTTTTACTCGCTTTCGCCACGCACTTTGAGACCCAAACTCTTCAAGAGTCGCACGTTTTGAGGTGTTAGCACTTTGGGCACTAGCCGGCGACTGATTGTTTGTATCCATGGCCGTTTATTGTTATTGGAAGATCTATTGAAAACTATACCCATCACGACTTTATATGCAGGCGTATGGTGATCACTTCACCGCGGGAATCTACCAAATCACCGTCCTGATCCACTATGCGAAGCTGTATCGCGTCAATCGTTCGGCTCGTGATTGTCAGATAAATGACGTGGGAGGGAACTTCAATGATCTTATAGCCCGGTGGCACAGATGGAAAAAAATCGTGAATTGTGTGTACTTTTTGTCCATTAATATAGGCGCCAGCGGTAATGTTGCACTCAACGCGTAAGGCGTTCACTTTGAGAATGGCTACAGGAAGGTCCGGTTCGTGCCTTTTATTGGCTTCCAATTTGCGTGCGGTGAAGCCTAGTAGATGCCCAATAGAATCTTTCGGCTCAAAATTTACATCACGATCACAGTCGATGTCACTGCGTAGCGGATTATTATTGAATTTAATGCTGATTTTGCTGTTTTTACGTGAGAGCTCTGCTTGTACGAACGTCTGAATATCCTCTATTTCATAACTGCCCGTAGGAATCGTCAACACCTCATCTCCCACGTAAAGTTTATCGTGGTCAACGTCGATATTGGGAATAGAGTTGAAGGTTAACAAATCCACGAGATCGAGAGTATAATTTTTGTGTGGCGAGAGTTCGATGGGGGGAAAGTATTGCGCCTCGAGTATTGACGATGAGCCAGATATGGGCAATGTTAAATTTTCGTCCATGATGCTGGTAAATTAAGAACTGAATTCCCCACATCATTTTCCCCCTATATATAGTGTATACTTTTCTTTGTGCTGCAATTGTCGACAAAGAAATTTGAGACACAAATGCCCATATTCAATCGTATCGTATTCCTGATATTCCTTATAATTATAATTTACGCTACCAACACGAAAATATCTCATGAGTTCGGATGGTGGTGGAAGATTGCCGAAACTATCAAAGTACATGACTTTCCATCCAGTCTTTTCGTAAGCGACCCAGTGCGTTCCAGGACCGGCTTTTCCATCTAAATTTACAATTGCTGCTTCACATTTGAGAGGTCCGCTCGCTGGCAATGTGTCGCGCATGTAGACTCCGCGAAAATGTGAAATCTTTAAGATTTTTGCATATTTAAGTAGGTCACGGTCGGTGAGGGGTCGGTGAGGTAGCGTAACTTCTAGTTTTTTGGCTTGATATGAAGGCCCAATCCTTGCTTATATGGTTTCAGATGTAGACCCCGACCTAATGCAATTGCATCAATTGTCCGATTATGACGCTTACTTTCATCCAATTCACGTTTAGCTGCTTGAGCAGCATTTACGGCTTTAGCTATACTAGCCGCTCCACCCGATAAAGCACCCGCAGCGCTAAGACCAGCAAAAATGGGCACGAGGAAGGGCAATAAACCACCAATTTTATGGGGTACAGGTAGAACCCGAGGTGTGCGTACATTACCACCTTGCATCTTTACAGCTGCACGAGCACCCTTTAAAGCTGATTTAATAATCTTATGCGGATCCTTACTTTGAATCGTTGTCTTCTTTGCAGCACCAATTACCTTTTTCAAACAAACGCCACCCTTACGGGCCTTCATTCCTATAGCAAATTTTCTCTTTATCTTCATAATATTTGCCACACCCCAAGCACTGGCTTTTTCACCGACACTAGCGTCTCTCGCGGTAACACGTTGCCCAGCCTGTTCAGCCAACACTTTATCCGCCAAATGTCTCGCCTCAAGATTATCCGGATTGTTTGAATACGCAATATCGTGTTGTTTGCAAGCCGTATCCAATGGGTTAATGCCCGGATCACCACGAGCAAGGCGCTTGACCAACTTTGCGCCTGGTCCACAATACTGATACCCAGGCAGATTTAGTTCAACGGGGAGTTTGTTGATTAAGCGGTTGACTAAACCTTTACCGCTCTTGCCATGCACGATCATGTCTAAAGACAATATGCGACTGATTGATAATCCCTATAAGAATCCTATTTATATGATTTTATCGTTAGTCGTGTGTGAGATGACGTCCAAGAAGCAAACTATCGGAGGTGGACTCCCCGTGATAAACTTCGACGAGTTTGTCGAAGACGGAGGGAGGAAAAACATACAAAAACGTCATGGGAATTTATTGCCGGATAGCATACGTGCACTGTTTTGCGGTCCATTGAATTGTGGGAAAACCAACGCTTTGCTCACTCTTGTTACGTCCAGAAGGGACGATTTTATTTTATGTTTATTCGCGTTCTGAATTTCCCCGTTCAATATTGGGATTTTGCCGCACGTCCCATACGGGCCCGGCACTCTTCGCTAGTGGGACTTGGGAGAGGAGTTTTCGGATGAAACGGAAGTAAAGTTGCGAATAATGAACGGAGAGGTTGGGGGTAACAAACTAAATAATCTTAGGGTTTATTAATGTTACTTACAGTACGTCGCGTTGCGCGGGGACAATTTCCCCCGCGGTCTCGTCACACGCGCACTCCCACTCTCTAACACGGGGACAATTTCCCCGCGTTGCACTCACTCTCTCTCACACACACACACTCTTACGCTCCAACGCTCAACTTATGTGTCCTCTATTGTGTTCGGGGCTTGAATCTAGGCCCCGCACCTTTATCACTGGCTCGATAGTTATTTGATATTTTAGAGAATAAATTTCGGTGATAAATATGGTTTCCTAAAGTAACGATCAATGTCTCTATGCGGGTCCGCTGGGTCGCTACCCACGTCTTACTACACCGCCGCGAGTATGTCGTTACTTAACTACGTTACTAGTAAAGACTGACGTCTCTTTGCGGGTCCGCCAGGTTGCTAGCCTGGACTTATTACACCGCCGCGAGGACTGCTGTTACTAGGAGTTTTCTCCGACTCCAGGAGCGAACCGTGGACAAATCGGAACTGTTCGACTTCACCACCACTGAACCGAGGTAGGCTTCTTCGCCATCGATTCGATGGGGGTTTTTGTCGACGTCCACGGAAAGTATTCGCCCGCTCCCGAAGTCGGACGGCAGAAACTCTAAGGCGAGAGAGCGCCCAATCGGCGGATTTCGCGATCAGGCGATCCTTAATCAGCGAAACCCGACAGGGCGCATCCGGCCGTACACGGGCGGGCTGCACCCGACACCGCGCAGAGGCGTCGTTACAAAAGTATATATATAAAAAAAGGAAAAATTCTCCGTGGGACCGGACGTAACAACCACCCCTCCCTTTAGGCGATCGACGTCCTCGTCGAGTTATAAAATTGGCTCATACACATACATATATACGAATAAGTAATAATTAAATCTTACGAGTTAGTCGTCCCGTAATAACACATTGGCGAGGGTGGTCACCAGTTCGCCGAGCCGCTCCTGCTGTTGCGCCATCCCCGGATGGGCTGCGGCGGTCTGCAGCAGCTCCCCGAACGTTGCCAGCCGCTGCTGCCTGGACGTTGAGGTGGCCGGTCTGGGATCCTCCCGTCCCGGATGGTGGCTGGGGCGCGCCGGGCTCCGTCCTTCACGTCGCGGGATATTTACGACGCCCTCCGTCATCGGCGGGTTACGAGGGCGCGGTTGATTCACCTGCGCCCCCGCCTATGGTGGGATGGCTGCGGCTGAACGGTTGTGGGTCGCGATCGGCCTTCCCGTGGACGGCTTGCTGCCCATATCCCAGCGGGTGATGCATCCCCCTCCGTGGGCCGCAAATCTTGGGCCAGGGATCCGGAGCCCGCAAAGGGGGCACGTCACCTTCCCCTTCCGCCGGTAGCTTTCCTTGATTAATTTTTCCATACATGCCCCCACTCCCGGGCATTTCTTTCTTCTGCCGCACACCGGGCATGGATTGCAGGGGTGGGTGATGGCGACACTTTCGAGCCGCATTCCCGTTCCGGGGTCGGTCCTTCTCCATTCAGCCGTCACGTTCCCCTGACGTGTGGCGGGATCGACCACCTGGATTCGGGGGGTCCCGTCGCGCCCCGAAGCCGCCGGCTGCGTGAGACGCGTCCTCGAGTTTGCCTGCACCCTGGCGATCACTTTCGAGGGATCCGGGGTGGCGACGGACCGCGTCGGAGGCAGCGTTAGAGTCGAGGGGGGGGGGGGGGAGGGGGGCACTCGGCGCCGCGAACGGTGAGACGCGTGCCGAGCTTGATGTGGCGCTCCACCCCCGCACTGCACCCGAATCGCATGACCTTTTGTCGGAAATCGAGGAAGCATTCGTAAGAATGTTTCCCGTCGTCTTTATCCGGCTCGTCGCAGATCGCGCACCACGGTGGTAGTCCGCTTGTGGCGCGTGCGATATTAAAATTCACGATGCCCGCGCACAGGTCGCTACATTTCCCCAAATCTCGCGCGCACACGGGGCACTCCTCGCGACGCACGTAGCGCGAGATTATGCGATTAATGTCCATTTCGGTCACTTCGGGTCTTGACGTTGATTTCATGGTAGCTGAAGGAGGACTAATGACTGCTCCTCGATGAAGCGGACTCCTCCACTTCCGCCTTTTTGTGTCCCCTCCCGAATGTGTGGAAGGAGGCTCTGGTTAATTCTTTGTTAGGAATAGGGCGAGGAAGGGGAAATCCTCTCTCGCTGGGCTCGAAGTGTTTACCGGCAGTCTCGGCGTCAAATTCCTCACGGCTCGACTCGTATACAACGTTAACTGGACGCTCGAGCGAACGCTCCTCTGCTGGACGCGAGTTCTTTCTTCGCGAGCATAAGCCTTTCCAGATGTATCCGAGGGAGAGAAGGAACCAAGCTCTTGACATATATGAAGCTGGTCAGAGCGAGAAGGTGTTGTTTCTCTCTCTCTCTCTCTCTCTCTCTCTCTCTCTCTCTCTCTCTCTCTCTCTCTCTCTCTCCTGTTGGTCCTCGCTTATAGCAGGAATTCTTCTTTCCACAGCGAGCAACGATTCTTCGTCCCCAAGGTTCGATCTCTGGTTTCCTTTTGCTGTAGAGTCGTGCGTTTGAATACACAGTTCGCCCAATCTGCTTGCTGGAATTGAGTTGATGTTTCTAGCTAGTAGATTCCAGCGTTATCTTCGAGTCCGTTGTATGGGTTCTTCGGTGTTGAGTCGGCCGCTCCACGGCCCGCAAGAAGAAGGACGCAGATAATCGCAGTCAGCATTTTGCTGTTGATACGCGCATAGTTGCAACCTGACTACACGTAACCTAACTTGACCTTATCGACGTGTTTCGCGAATCGCTCGCCAGTTTTCGTCTCGAGAACGACATTATTTCTATCGGTAATTAATATTATCTTATAGGGACCGTGATATTGAGCATCAAATTTTCCTTTCCGAGGTTCTTTCAAAACGTATGCTTGAACCCCGACCTTTCCTTCAAAAGGGTGGCATTTTCGGTCGTAGTAATGTTTAGAGCGTTCTTTAGCTCTATTCAGGGATTCCCCGGCCATCTCTCGGATTTCATTTTGACGTTTTACGAGCTCCACGAGGAACGAACCACTTGTGGCCAGCCGATTTTCGGTTGGGAATTCACTCGGTTGTCGGGCTGTTTTTCCAAACACGATCTCGTGCGGAGTGAAATTCGTTGCCTCGTGTACGCTGGTGTTGTAGGAAAATTCGGCAAAGGGTAGTAAACGGTCCCAGTCGTCGTATTTATCCGCATAGTGCTTGATGTACTCGGTTAGAACGATATGACTTCGTTCCAACGCACCATTAGTCTGCGGACGGTAACCAGATGTGGTTGTGAATGCGGTTCCTCGATCGGTTAGGATCGCCCGTGGGGCTCCGAATTGGTTGTACAGCCGACGCACTATTGCCTCTGCAACGGTGGTGGCCTTTAAGTCGGGAATCGGTTCAGCAAGGCAGTACTTTGATAAGTTATCCTGCATCGTCAGTATATGCCTATTCCCATGGGGTGACATAGGCAACGGACCGACGGTATCGAGGGATACCTTATCAAAGGTGTCTGCCGGGGTGTCTGTTAGGAGCATCGGTTCGCGAGTCTTTGCTCGAACAAGTTTCTGCTCCTGGCAGCTTTTGCACCGACGGATATAATTCTGTACGTCATTTTTTAGGGTCGGCCAGTAAAACCGTTCTCGGATTCGCCTATAGGTCTTGGTGACGCCTTTATGGCCACCGATAAGGCTCGAGGGCATTTGTTTGATTATTGCCTCCTTCAAATCTGGGGGAGGGACCTGGGTCCTCCCATAGCAGAGCGCGACACTTATTCCCTTATTCTCGAAAAGAGAATGGACAAGTGATAGGAGCTTGTCTGGGGCAAGTTCGTCCGTGAAATCGGCATGACGGGATATGCGGAATGATTTCACATTCAATCGACTCATTTCCCGTTCAAGAGTCTTCAGACCGTCCCGGACTTTATCGAGACTTGTGTCATCATAATACCGGGCTTTGATTACGACACTCAAAATTTGGTGTTGTCCATTCTGCGTCACCGCAATTTGTCCAACCGCCAAATTTTTTTCCCGTATGAATTCGGAGTCGAGCAATCCCAGATCCGATAATAATTTACCTATTGGGGTAGTCAACTCGCCGTCAGCAGAGATGAAATGTACATAATTATCCCTCCGGTATGTGAGGTTTTCACGGTCCCCAACAATTTCCGAGTTCGTTTTACTGGGATTGGGATTCGATAGTGAATTTGATGCGTCGGATTCACCCGACGCGGCATCATAATAGGGAGCGGCTAACTCGTTGCGAGGCAACAGCTGACCACGCGGAGATAGGGCATTCGCTAGCGAGCGACTTTGTTTTGAAGACATCGTCATATACCTCTCCTTGTCCCACTCGGGTGACAGCCTCGCAGTCGCCTCGTGGCTGGTCGGATGAAATTCGACGCGAGGCCTCAATGACGGTTGTACGCCTGGAGGAGAGCGATGGGATAAGGCGCTCGAGTGGAGTTTGCTGCCCGCCCCTTCCGAGAGCGTCGAGACTGCAATCGACGCTCCGTGCTCTTCATCCTCGTCGTCTGCCTCGCTGTCTCGCTCGCTCCCGCGTGAATAACGGGGCCCTACAAAGCTAACTCTTCGCAGGAGTTCCTCTTCTGTGAGCTGTTGCCGCCGCTCGGATAATTTTTTTAGTCGGTTGCGAAGTACATGATCGGCCCTATCTATGATAGGGTCCAAGTCATTAAGTACTTCACGGGTTGTGTCATCGGCCTCCTCGCCATCCGAAAGGTGTCTAGGCAAGGATATCTCAACAAGATCAGTGGATTGTTCCTGATTCTCGCAAAACTTCTCTTCGAGTTGTTTCAACGACTCGTCGAATTTTCCGAAGGTGCGTTGCAACTCTTCGCGAATGGATTGATTTACATCGGGGACGATCTCCTCTACTGATGTACTGTCCTCCGTTTCGCTAGGAGGGCAATCGACAGAAACAATCGCGTCTTTATGACCCACAGATCTTGTAGTGGGTCTGGCATCTACGGGTACTGGAGGTGGGCAAAGTTTCCTATCGGCCAGCTGTGCGGGCCGTTTAAGAATTCTTCGTTTCGAAGGAAGGAGAGGGGCAGGGAGCATGCTGCGATTGAGCCGCTGTATCGGCCGCCGTTCCTCCCCCGAACTTGTCCCGGAACACTCTACATAGTTCGGCCTCGCTCGTACCGCGTTCGGGTCAGCTGTTCGTTGCCGCGTACGCAAGGCCACGGGGCTCCGAGCAGTAGGGTCGGGGTGTCTCGGATTTCCTTGCCCTGCGCGAGATTCATTCGGAGCGGAGTGCAACCGTGGTCTCCTGTTATCTTTAGGGAGTACCATAAGTGGGCGATCGGTTTCCTCCGACTCGCTAGATTCTGATGATAGTGGATTTATGGGGTTACGGAAAAGAGCGTCTGCATTAATGTTCAGCTTTCCGGGTTTATAAATAAACTCGTAGTCGTAATTTTGGAGGCTCAGTCTCCACCGTACTAATCTTTTGCCCGGATCGCTCATAGACCCAATCCATTTGAGTGGTTCGTGGTCGGAGACAAGTTTACATTTTCGCCCATATAAATACGGCTGATAATGCTCCAAAGCCTTCATTATAGCGAGACACTCTTTCTCTGTCGTGCCATAGTTTACCTCAGCGGGTAGGAGTATGCGGGAAAAATAGGCTACTGGGAAGTCAAAGCCATCGTGCTCTTGACTTAACACTGCCCCGACCGCATAATCCGACGCGTCCGTGGTAAGCTTGAATGGTTGGTTAAAATCGGGGAATTTAAGTATCGGTTTCGTGCATAGGGCCTTACGTAGATCCCTGAAACTCTGCCGCTGTGCACTCCCCACTCGAACTGCCTACCCTTTTTTAAGAGGTCGGACAGCGGCTTGGCGCGACCGGAGAAATTCTCGATGAATCTCAGTATACAGCCTCAAGTTTACGGGGATCGGGCCGTAAACCATCTCGCCCAATTATGTGGCCGAGATAGCACACTTCCCTTCTCAGAAATTCACACTTGTCGGGTTCAAGTACGAGATTTGCGTGCCGCAACCGAGCCATTAATCGCCGAACTTTAACGTCATGTTCCTCTAGCGATCGAGCGAATACAACGATATCGTCAAGGTAAACGAACAATTCGGCACCTTGGAGACCTCGAAGCACACTGTCCATCAATCGCTGAAAGGTCGCGGGTGCGTTCTTCAAGCCCTCGGGCATACGAGCGTACTCATAATGGCCGTTCGGTGTCGAGAATGCGGTCTTAGCGCTATCGCGCGGATCCATGGGAATTTGCCTAAAACCACTCGCCAGATCGAAGGTTGAAAAATACTGAGCCTCGCCCAACTGGTCCAATATATCGAATATATTTGGTAGTGGGTAGGAGTCAGAGATAGTTTTTTCATTCAGCTTCCTAAAATCTATGACCATTCGCATCCTCGGCCGGCCTGGAGAGTCGGGTTTCTTTGGTACAATCCATACCGGTGAATTATACGGGGACTGCGATGGTACGATTACGCCATTCTCGAGTTTCTTGCCGATTTGTTTTTCGACTTCATCTCGATGAATGGAAGGAAATCTGTTTTGGCGAGTGTTCACCGGCAAATCATTTTCTGTCGGTATCCGGTGCGCAACAAGGCTCGTACCAGGTAGCTTATCGCCAGGCAATTTAAATCTCATAGGATCTTCTTCGACGATTCCACGGACGTGAGCGCGTTCGACGTCATTCAGCCCGTCCAAACGCAAAGCTTCTAGCACTGCCGAAAGGCGGTCCGTCGGCGGAAACGGCTCATCGTCCGACGAACCACTGTCCTCGCTTGGATGGGCCCGGTAATATTCGAAGGGCAATATTTCCTGCGGTGTGACCTCGATATCCACGTCGTGGGTTAGTGTGTTTATTGCAAGAACGTGACAAATCCCGTTCTTTTGAGATACTAGAGCGTTGCCAATGTATAGTCCAGGTTCGGTCTCGATTCGTGGCAAATAACCCTCGCAAAGATCCGGATTCGTGACAGCAACTGCCAAAGGTTTCCGGGTCCTTGCTTTGATGGTAATAACCTTTTTACGCGGCGCGTGGGAGATCGCTCGCGGCGAATCATGTGTTAAAAATGGTCGGGGGCGAATTGGATCACTCGTCATTACGAGAGCATTATGATCAAACGCTAGCTCGGCCTTTTCGCGGCGCATGAAGGGTCTACCGAGCAATCCATTACTTTCGGTCACGAAGTCTTTGACAACGTGAAAGGTGTGGGGTTGATCATTTATTGTCAACTTTACCGTTCCCATCGACCACGCCTTTTCGTTCGTTGGACCGACATATTCCCGCGATTTCGCGGGGTCGTACCTGACGTCATCACGGAGGGCATGAAGTTTGATAAAATTTAAACTTGACCCGGAGTCACAATAGAATTTCTGGACTCCATTAACGAGCTCCGGTGCGGCTAGTGTAACCACCGGGGACTCTATCACGTCCTCAGTTTCTGACGAGGAATCCCTTGTCCCGTTCTTAGAATTGGATGGGGGATATTCCCGTATTAACGTCTGTCCTGAAATTTTACTGTGCGTTTGTCGTGGGTGGTAAAGGAGGGCTGGCTCGCCGTGTCCGGACGACGAGCCAGTAGATGTACTAGAGCGGTTCTAACGCTGGGATCTCAGGGGGGAGCGGGGCGGCGGGGTCCAGCGCGGGGAAGCCAAGCGCCTGGTGGAGGGGGCAGTCGTTCGCGGGTGTGCGGTGGTATGGAGGGGGTACGTCGGAGACCTCTGCGGCGGGGGAAGAGTCTGACATGTGAGAGTGGGTTTGTTTGGGGGGGGGGGGGGGGGGGGGTAAAAAATTCTATGAATTAAAAATATAGAATTATCGTTTATTAATAATAACATTTTACAATAATGGTGTGTGTGTGTGTGTGTGTGTGTGTGTGTGTGTATGTGTGTGTTTTCTGTGTGCACGCGCACACAGAAAACTTTTTTAATTTTTAAATATATTAAATTTTTTATTAAAAAAAAAATTAATCAAATGATTGATGCTAAAATTAAAAAAACGATACATACATCAGCTGGAGATCCGGCAGGTCAAACATATGCCGCGTTCGACTATTTGGTAGAGCGGATACCGACAGTGACTGCAGAACATTCCTCTCATCGCAGCGTAGCGTTCTCGGTAATGGCCGGCAATTGCTGTTGCTTCCACAAACATGTGCCTATCCTCGAGGAAACATGTTGTGCAAAATTTTGCTCGGTCGTTTTCCGTGATGTAAAAATAATTGATGCAGTACACGTTCTGCGCATGAAGGACGTGATGACGCTGTCGCACACTTAACGCGTTCTCTGCAAACTCACGACTTTCGCCAGTGTTGTCACTATCATAACCGGAATCCACGAACTGGAGATCATCGTCCACATCATCCATATCCATTTCTCCGTCGTGATCGTCGTCGTCGTCGTCGTCGTCGTCGTCGTTAATAATGTTATCATCTTCCAATTGTATATTATAACCGTCAACGATTTGGTTTTGTTGCCCGTTATGGGCATCACCAGCCGTAGCCGGAAACAAATTCAGACAGGCTGAACACGCACTACTTAATGTGATGTGCTGCAGCGAATATTGGCAGTTCCTGCACCACAGTCCCCTTATGACACCGTACCGGTCTCGATAGTGGCCATATACGCGGTTCACTGTCCCGAACACACCATCCATGTCAAGCATGCATGAAAGGCAGTACATGACCCCCGCACATGGAGTGTAATATGACACCGTGATGCACAGCACAGTTTCCCAGCTCAGGTTGGACATGGTTTGCACGTTCAACCCAATTCTTCGTTGATCACAAGATTCATCATCTGGGTCACTGTGATACCCAGCTTCATCGCTATCACGATCCATTTCCTCCTCGTTGTCGAAGTCCATCTCCTCCTCATTGTCGTCGTCGCTATCATGATTCATTACAGCTAAATCCATCTCCTCCTCCTCGTTGTCGTCATCGTCGCTGTCATCGTCGGCGATGTCTATCACCTCGATTTCTGCATCGTTGCAGTTGACTATTCCAAGATCTCCACCCACTTCATCGTTTACGATCATATCACCATCGATGATTTCATTCACTTCGTCGTCAGATATTTCAATAATTTCGTACACTCGGTCGGCCATTATTACACACTTTTGTTTGAGTAGTTTTAAATTTTCTCCTTCGAAAAATTCACACCGGAGGATGAAAACTGGAATGATGGAAACTGTCGTCCGAAGCCCTTTTCAATGTCTGCACTCCATTGAATTGTAGTATGGTGGGGATGGTCTGTAGGTAGGATGTGTAAATGAGTTTTTTCCTTTCAACATTAGTCGGAGCATGTAGAAAAAATTGACCTTCCAAGATGTTGCATCCTGGCCAGGGATTAACGAAAAGTTTTTTTTCTTAACTATCCCTCTAGGAGCAGGCATGTACTATCCAGAAAAGCGACACTTCATCGTGGAGGTGTAAGATCGTCAAACTCATTACGCTTCAACTTTTACGATCTCCGCACAAGAGTCTAGGTCATGGAGACTTAACCAGCTTATTATAACGAGCATCCTAGTGTCTTCACTTTGGAAGGAAACAGTGCTCCAAAAAAAAATTAGCTCGTCGAGGTCGTCGTTCCCATTCCGAAAGATCATGTTAAGATGTCGCATGTAAATCTGCCAAATCTCACCGACTCTTGACACAGGTTTTAACAAGTAAGGGTTGAAGCTCTTTTTTCATTCGCAGCCACTCACGATGGGAATTTTTTTTATAGCTGGAATATTCAAAACATAGATGAAAACAACGTATTTCTTGGACAAACTATCAACTTTAGGGATCTATCGTCTTTAGCCTCGATGGACCACTTGAGCAGAGCTACAGGGCCTCGTAAAATAAATCTTTTCACTCGATGCATCCCGACTCGTTATTTTTGTCTCGTTTCCCTCGGTCAATATATACCCGCGCGTTATCGGAAAATCTGTAGGGGTCTGCTGTCCAGAAAAGGGGTACTCCATGGTCGAGGTGAAATCTAGCCAGACTCATCAAGCATTGATTTTTATGATCTTCACACATTTTCGGATTACCATGTATGCGCAACTTACCTCCAAAACATAGATGAATACGACGTATTTTCGTGGAAAAAAAAAGATTAACTTTAGGGGTCTATCGTCGAAAGCCTTTGAGGCCAATGGACCACTTGATCACAGCTGCAGGACCCATAAAATACATCTTTTAACCCGATGCATCCCGACTTGTTTTCTATGTCGTTTCTTCCTCAGACAATCTTTACCAACACGATATCGGAAAAAAGTCCGGTTTTCCCCCGAGATATAGGGAAAGCCGAAATTTTTCTTCCGAACGGGGAGGCATTTTTTTTTATTATCTGCTGCGCTCCAAACTGGCCACACTTTGAACGAAGCAGTCAGTCAGCTAACATCGCGGAAGTCGTCTCCAACTTATTACTATGGATAACAACATTGAACAAAGCTTGCACGATCGAGCCGCGCTTTTAAGTTCGTTCGAGGATTTTACTGTGTGGGAGCAACGGTGCGTCGAGTTCATCGAAGTGTTAGAAACGCAAAGCCGAACTAAGCGCCCGCGCTTGGTAATTGGACATCAACAGTCACTGATAGCCCAAATAGCGCGTCTGGAAGGATTGAAGAATTCTGTATGCAGCCGTTTTATACACACGGGTGCAGGGCATGGTGATCATGGATTAATCTGGCGTGAGATTGACACATCATTCAAGAGTCGAATATCGACTGGTTCTGTAATCAATCGCAGTCACATCGAGCCGAAACAATTTCTTAATGATGCTCGGGACCTAGTGCTTCAACATGTACAAAATATTATCTGCAAGCACAACAGTATTAAAGTTAATACGGTGTTCAATGGTGAATTCGCGAGTGGAGATAAACATGCTAATAAAAGTGTCAACACGCGAAACTGTGAACTCTTTAACACGAGCGATTTAAATGAGTGGTATGAACAGCGTGTTATTGAGCCCACTTTAACCTTACTCGACGAATTTCAAGAACGAGACAGTGGCTGGGCTCTACGGAAAATACTTAACCTCACGATAAATGTGAATAAGTATAATCCGATGCGTGCTGGGTGCTCCATATCATTGCCGCGGGAAATAATGTTGAAGAGGGCTGTGGTTAACATCAAATCCAACGATAACGCATGCTTCGCGTGGGCAGTTGTTGCTGCTCTATACCCAGCCGAACGAGACAGTGCCCGTCCATCTTCTTATCCGCATTATTCGACTGTACTGAATCTCCAGGATATCGAATTCCCGGTGACGATACATCAAATTAAAAAATTTGAATTTAATAACAATGTATCGATCAACGTATATACCACGACCACAAAAAAGGACATCGTTCCAATACGCGTGACTCAAAATAAGAAGGAAAAGCACATCAATTTGCTGTACATGCAAGATACTGAGGACAACAATGTGGGGCACTTCGTATGGATTAAGAATCTGTCGAGACTCGTGAGGGCACAACTAACCAAAATGGAGCATAAAAAATATATCTGTGATCGGTATGTAGTTACCATAATATATATATATATATATATATATGTAATTATATATGCTTGACGAATTAAACAAAACAATATTTTTTTTTTTTGCAGGTGTTTGCACTACTTCGGTTCCGAGGAAAAATTGCAATCACACGAGGTCGATTGTGGGGCGATAAACGACTGTGCAATTCGACTACCAAACGACACCAATAAGTGGCTCCAGTTCAGCAACTTTAGCCGGAAAGAGCGACATCCTTTCATCGTGTATGCTGATTTGGAGTGTGTGCTGGCAAAGACCGATGGGGAGAACCTGGCGAAAGATATGTATCAACATCATGAAGTATTTAGCATCGGATACTATGTGCGTTGTTCGTATGACGATTCATTATCTTCATATCACTCGCGTCGTAGTGCTGATTGTGTATCGTGGTTTGTCGAAGAACTAAAAAATCTAGCACTGCGGATAAAAGAAATTTTCTGCGACAACGTGCCAATGGTATATTTAACACCGAGTGAGTGGGCTAGTTTTCGAGCAGCGACTCAATGTCACATTTGTAAGAAACCATTTGCGCATGAAGATGTACGCGTTCGAGATCATTGCCATCTGACTGGACGCTATAGAGGCCCTGCCCATTCCAACTGCAACTTGAATTACAAACAGTCATTTTTCATTCCTGTAGTTTTCCACAATTTATTCGGCTATGATGCGCATTTTATAATCAAGGAAGTAGCCACAGCGTTCGAAGGAAGAACCAATGTGCTTCCAATTACAAAGGAGAAATACATCTCCTTCACGAAACATGATGAAATTAAAGACGATTTAAAACATAGGATCCAATTGCGCTTCATCGATTCGTACAAATTCCTCAACACCAGTCTCGACAAATTAGCCTCATTTTTGACCGAGGACAAACTCAACATTTTACGCATGCAATTCCCAACGCTATCGACAGACGATTTCAATTTGCTGACGCGAAAAGGGGTCTTCCCTTATGAATATATTGATGACGTGACCAAGCTAGACGACACTTGCCTACCACCACGTGACGCATTTTATAGTTCCCTGACAGATGCTACAGTATGTGAGAGTGAGTATGCACATGCTAAGAAAGTTTGGGAGCGGTTCTCCATTCGAACGCTGGGTGACTATAGCGATTTGTATCTGAAGACAGATGTCTTGTTATTAGCTGATATTTTCGAAAACTTTCGAAATACATGCATTGAGAGCTATGGCCTAGATCCCGCGTATTACTACACATTGCCGGGGTATACCTGGGATGCAATGTTAAAACACTCGAATGTCAAGTTTGAGTTACTAACTGACATCGACATGGTTTTATTCGTTGAGCGGGGTATACGCGGTGGTCTCAGTCAATGCTCAAACCGATATGCTCACGCTAATAATAAGTACATGGAGTCGTTTGATCCATTGAAAGCATCATCATACTTGATGTATTTTGACGTCAACAATTTGTATGGATGGGCAATGTGTCAACCCTTGCCATATGCAGATTTTCGATGGGTCAACGACGTGTCCAATTTTGATCCATCTTCCATCGCGCTAGATTCACCTACAGGCTGCATCCTTGAGGTCGACTTGGAATATCCCCAATCTCTACATGATGCGCACAAAGACCTACCGTTTTGCCCAATACACGAAAAACCACCGGGTAAGCAGCAGGAAAAGCTACTAGCAACCGTCAGCGATAAAAAACGCTACATCATACACTACAGAAATTTACAACAATGTTTACGTCATGGACTTTGCCTCACGAAAATCCATAGGGTATTACAATTCACGCAATCCCCATGGCTACGTTCAGATATCGAGTTAAATACTCAGTTTCGAACGCTGGCCAAAAACGATTTTGAAAAGAATTTATTCAAATTGATGAATAATGCGGTGTTTGGCAAAACGATGGAGAATGTGCGCAATCATGTAGATGTAAAGCTTTTGACAAAATGGGAGGGCAGGTATGGCGCGGAGGCAATGATTGCGAAGCCAAACTTCCACAGCCGAAGCGTTTTTTCCGAAAACCTCGTTGCCGTAGAATTGCGCAATCTCGAGGTGAAGTTCAACAAGCCGATATATGTGGGTATGTGCATACTCGACATATCCAAAACATGCTTGTATGGATTTCATCACGAGTATATGGTACCATTGTATCGGAATAAATGTAAAGTGATGTATACCGATACAGATAGCCTCATATATGCCATTGAGAGCGAAGATGTATATGCAGACATGAAGTGTGACATTGAAAAATTTGATACGAGCGACTATTCAGCGGACAATAGGTATACTATGCCGCTTGTCAATAAGAAGGTACCCGGTCTCATGAAAGACGAATGCAATGGTGCAATTATGACCGAGTTCATTGGACTTCGATCGAAAATGTATGCGACACGTGTCGAGGGTAAGAAGGATACTAAAAAAGTTAAAGGTGTCAAGAGCAATGTTGTGGCTAGGACAATCACGTTTGACGATTATGCCCGATGCTTGAAGGAAGACATTGAAATGATGCGTAGTCAAACGTGTATTCGATCGAAGTTGCACAAGGTCTACACCGTTCGTGAGACGAAAATCGCTCTAAGTCCTCATGATGATAAGCGGTATATCATACCTGGGACCTCTGATACCCTACCATGGGGGCATTACAGAATACCGTCGTGAAAAGTTTTGTAATTTTTTTTCCCCCACAACCTTGATGTAAAATTGTGTATACTTTGTGAATATTGATGTATAAAACTCGTGAAAATTATGTATATATTTTGTTCACTCGATGTTAAAATTATGTTTGTTGTATATATTGTGCAAGAATGGATTTATTATTTTCCGTAAATAAAGAAGCGGACTTTTTATAATCACATGTGTATATTCACTCTATCCATCTCCTCACGTTCCACGAAAAAGGGTGACGGCGAGAAGGGGGGAAGCCTGCTGTGGAGTCGGTCGGTGGCCTTGGAGGGATGCGGAGACGACCAGCAGGTCAAGAGTCATAAAACATACATATTTTTCCATTTTCTTTATTATCGACTACAAATCGGATTTACTTATCCAACTATTGTGGCTATTGTCGAAACCTAACCACTTTACAAAGATTCGATTACCGCGCTTCTTCAATACCGCTTCAATGACATAGATATCGGGGTGCTTGACCCTGAGAAGCTCTTGTTCGTAGAAACCACCAGCGATCGGTTCATCTTTATGGTCCTTCAAGTGGTACGTCACGGGATGAGTTTTTTTCACACGATAGATGGTAAATATTTCTGTTGTCCAGTTTGGGGTGTAACCCTTTTCGAAAACAGTCTTAAATTTGCTGATTCTCACTTTATCACCAACGGCGAATTTCAGTTGTCTTTTTATTGGAGGCTTATTGAAAATCTGCTGCAATTGCTTCTCATTTTCCGCGTTGACATTTCTCGGCTTCATCTTAATGGTGCGATGTACCGAATCGTTGTACTCGGCTACTAGATTATCAAGAATATCGATCCACTTATAATTACCACGAAGAATAAATTGCATCCACATCTTGTTCTTCAATGTACGATTGAAACGCTCGCAAATGGATGCCTTCAAGTTGCTATATGTTGAATACATGTGAATATTATACTTTTTCATGATGGCCCTGAAGTCACAATTGTAGAATTCTTTTCCCTGATCGACATGCAAGTTCTGCGGGATGCGTCCCTTGACGAGGATCGACTTCATTGCTGCTGCTACATCTTTACCACTCTTACTCAAAATTGGCATGGCCCAGGCGAATTTCGAGAAGGTATCGATGACGGTGAGAAGAAATTTGTGTTTGGAGTTTTGACGCGCGTATGATGACATATCGACGAGATCGGCTTGCCAGGTTTCGTCCAAGCCCCGGATGTCCACATGCCGACGCGGATAGTTTCGTCGAGCAGGCTTATGTAGCTCTAGCACGAGAGCGCTCCTTTTCTCGTTCATTTTCCAGTCCACGCAATCGCGCATCCAATTCAGCAATGACGTGTGAATTACGCATCACCAAATCTTGTAGAGTTTTGACATTGGCCTCGAGTGTTTTTGCAATGTCTCTTATCGTAGCTTCAAGTCCATTAACCAACAATTGACTACTCTCATTCATTTCTTTGCGTATGTTCTTAATGATAGTTCGGGATCTCTTTTGTAACGCACGTAGAGTGATAGCATCATCTTCTCCTTCTGGATTTGCAATGTTACACAATCGTTTCTGCCCCAAGTCATAATGACCATCTGCGGTAATTCTAAAGCCAATCCCAGGTCGACCTGGAGGACCTTGCTTACTGTGGAGTACACTCCTACTTGAATGACGTCCAAACACATCGACACTCATGATGAGAATGTGTAAATTCTCCGATGTCGACTTAATAAATGATTTCAGCTTCTCGCAATTCCTCGATAATCGATATAATTTCATTCGCATGGGCCGAATTTCCGGCTGCTTGTGATGCCAAGAGTAAACGAAGACGATCTACTAGCTCATTTGGATTGTCCCAATAAATATAGTCCGATTGTGTGTTTTTTCTAGCTAGCTTATACTTTGGCATACCCTGTCCCACATGATGATCAACTATATTTGCAATATATGTGTTAAATTTGTGGCTGGTGTTACGTCGTATAGCCTCACTAGGCCTATAAAATTTTTTGTGCGCATTCGTCGAGATTACAATCTTTTCATAGTTTTTCAAATCGTCCGGTGTGAGAGTTTCGACATTGGGCACTTTTTTAAACAACAGCTCTGTTAATCCAACAGTTTTCGCATATCTCGCATTTCCCACGCGAATATGTTGAGAGTCGAAAATTATCGGAGAATTACCAATCATTAATTTGTTGCTTGCGAGATTCCGTACACCATATAATACATTCAAACTTGCCTTTCTATTTGTTTGTAATAGCAGGATATATTCACGGATCAATTCATCGACATTTTGCGAGTCATCATCATCATCCTCGTATATTAATTTAAACGAATCTTGGGTTTCACTCTTGAAGGAATCTTGTGCCTCGTTCTTCAATTGATATTTCGCACTATTTAATGCATCTCCTTCTTCAACATTATCACTCACTTTATCATCCTTAATTTCCTCCTTCACCACCTCACTGTTTTTATATGACACCAATTTCTCCAATGGTCTCACGATAGGCTTAAAGACATCTTGCATTCTCTGCTCATCGCTATCTTTTCCAATTTTGATCATCCGATGCTTTTGTCTGATTGCATCGCTCGCTTTGGCAATTTCATGCAATACATCTTTTTCTCGCAACAGTTGTTCGCTCTTCATGTTGTCACTGCCACGGTATGCACAATACTGTCTCTTCAACTACCAGCGATGAGTCATTTATCAATGGTTAGAAAACAATCAAAACTCTGTCTATATCGGCCTTCGTTAATATCGCTATCCTTATCAATTGTGACAAATGCATACTTGTCGGAATTCCAGCATTTCACGCACATGTTTTTAAAGCACGTATAAGTCATATCCGTATTAACATGATCGTTGTAGACGTGTTTGAGATTCATATCGTCCTGCTTGAAAAGCACCACGAAATTTGCATTATCTCTCACGAGATGTTTGGGGATACGAGTGTACGTCTGACAAAGATAAAAACTGTCAACAATCTCGTGTCTTCCCATGGAAAAGAAGGCCCGAACATTATCCTGCTTTTCGCATGCTATATCATCAAAGATGAATATAGAGTTGGATCGTGCATCACTTGGTGCTATCACTTGTTCATGCGCCTCGAATGGATGATATTCAACTCCACTCACAGGTTCGAGTAATTGTTCGAGCAACTTATACTTTGGCTGCTTCAACGATTTGGAATACAAGTAAATGTTCTCAAATCTCAAACCATTCGGATGGATGATGAGAGTGAGCAAAGCGTTGGTTTTCCCACAATTCGATGGACCGCAAAACAGTGCACGTATGCTATCCGGCAATAAATTCCCATGACGTTTTTGTTTCTCCTTCCTCCCTCCGTCTTCGACAAACTCGTCGAAATTTATCACGGGGAGTCCACCTCCGATAGTTTGCTTCTTGGACGTCATCTCACACACGACTAACGATGAAATCATATAAATAGGATTCTTATAGGGATCATCAATCAGTCGCATATTGTCTTTAGACATGATCGTGCATAGCAAGAGCGGTAAAGGTTTAGTCAACCGCCTAATCAACAAACTCCCCGTTGAACTACATCTGCCTGGGTATCAGTATTGTGGGCCTGGCACAAAGTTGGTCAAGCGCCTTGCTCGTGGTGATCCGGGCATTAACCCATTGGATACGGCTTGCAAACAACACGATATTGCGTATTCGAAAAATCCAGATAATCTTGAGGCGAGACATTTGGCGGATAAAGTGTTGGCTGAACAGGCTAGGCAACGTGTTACCGCGAGAGACGCTAGTATCGGTGAAAAAGCTAGTGCTTGGGGTGTGGCAAATATTATGAAGACAAAGAGAAAATTCGGTATGGGAATGAAGGCCCGTAAGGGTGGCGTTTGTTTGAAAAAGATAATTGGCGCTGCAAAGAAGACAATGATTCAAAGTAATGATCCGCATAAGATTATTAAATCAGCTCTAAAGGGTGCTCGTGCAGCTGTAAAGATGCAAGGTGGCAAAGTACGCACACCTCGGGTTCTACCTGTACCCCATAAAATTGGTGGTTTATTGCCCTTCCTCGTGCCCATTTTTGCTGGTCTTAGCGCTGCGGGTGCTTTGTCGGGTGGTGCGGCTAGTATAGCTAAAGCCGTAAATGCTGCTCAAGCAGCTAAACGTGAATTGGATGAAAGTAAGCGTCATAATCGGACAATTGAAGCAATTGCATTAGGTCGGGGTCTACATCTGAAGCCATATAAGCAGGGATTGGGCCTTCATATCAAGCCAAAAAACTAGAAGTTACGCTACCTCACCGACCCCTCACCGACCGCGACCTTCTTAAATATGCAAAAATCCTAAAGATTCCACATTTTCGCGGGGTTTACATGCGCGACACATTGCCAGCGAGCGGACCTCTCAAATGTGAAGCAGCAATTGTAAATTTGAATGCAAATGCCGGTCCTGGAACGCACTGGGTCGCTTACAAAAAGACTGGATTGAAAGTCATGTACTTTGATAGTTTCGGCAATCTTCCACCACCATCTGAACTCATAAGGTATTTTCGTGTTGGTAGCGTAAATTATAATTATAAGGGATATCAGGAATATGATACGATTGAATGTGGGCATTTGTGTCTCAAATTTCTTTGTCGACAATTGCAGCACAAAGACAAGTATACACTATATATAGGGGGAAAATGATGTGGGGAATTCAGTTGTTAATTTACCAGCATCATTTACGAAAGTTTAACATTGACCATATCTGGCTCATCGTCCATACTCGAGGCGCAATACTTTCCCCCCATCGAACTCTCGCCACACAAAAATTATACTCTCGGTCTCGTGGAATTGTTAACCTTCAACTCTATTCCCAATATCGACGTTGACCACGATAAACTTAACGTGGGAGATGAGGTGTTGACGATACCTACGGGCAGTTATGAAATAGAGGATATTGAGACGTTCGTACAAGCAGAGCTCTCACGTAAAAACATCAAAATCAGCATTAAACCCAATAATAATACGCTACGTAGTGAGATCGAGTTCGATCGTGATATAAATTTTGAGCCGAAAGATTCTATTGGGCATCTACTAGGCTTCACCGCACGCAAATTGGAAGCCAATAAAAGGCACGAATCGGACCTTCCGGTGGCCATTCTCAAAGTGAACGCCTTACGCGTTGAGTGCAACATTACCGCTGGCGCCTATATTAATGGACAAAAAGTACACACAATTCACGAATTTTTTCCATCTGTGCCACCGGGCTATAAGATCATTGAAGTTCCCTCCCACGTTATTTATCTGCCAATCACGAGCCGAACGATTGACGCGATACAGCTTCGCATAGTGGATCAGGACGGTGATTTGGTAAATTTCCGCGGTGAAGTGATCACCATACGCCTGCATATAAAGTCGTGATGGGTATAGTTTTCAATAGATCTTCCAATAACAATAAACGGCCATGGATAAAAACAATCAGTCGTCGGCCAGCGCCCAAAGTGCTAACACCTCAAAACGTGCTACTCTTGAAGAGTTTGGGTCTCAAAGTGCGTGGCGAAAGCGCGTAAAAAATTATTTAGTCTGTGCTCTGTGCATCTGTTGCGTGAAATGGAGGAAGAAATTGTAAACATTCAGGCGCCTGTGGTCTTTGATGAATCCATCATCCATTGTGAGATTCACGCTCATCAGCCATATGCATCTTCAACCTTCAATAACAGCGATGAAATCCGTATTGCCATCCAACATCAAGACCTCTCCATCCTGCCAAGCAAGAGTTCTCTACACATATGTGGGAAATTATCCAAGCGCGATGGGACGCCGACCGCTGCTACAAGTCTCGTCAACAATGCCATTTGCCATTTGTTTGAGGAAGTGCGATATGAATTGAATGCCATAGAAATCGATCGTAATAAGAATGTCGGCATTACGAGTGTAATTAGGGGATATTCATCTCTCTCACCGGCCAAAAGTTCTATGCTCGAGAACACTGGATGGCTCGATGTCGAAGAGACGAAGCAGATTGTAGATGTATCGGGAAACTTTGATGTGTGCATTCCGCTCAGCATGCTCCTCGAGTTTGCCGAAGATTATCGTAAAATTGTCGTAAACGCCAAGCACGAGTTGATCCTCACGAGATCAAAGACCGACGACAATGCCATTGTACAAACAGCGCCCGAAGACTACAAACTCGTATTGCATAAAATAGAATGGCTCGTGCCGTATGTAACAGTCTCCGATCAGCGAAAAATTCAACTATTAAAGTTTCTCGCCAAAGACGCACCAATCTCCATGAGTTTCCGAACATGGGAACTGTATGAATATCCATTGCTGCCTGCGACCTCTAAGCACGTATGGTCTGTGAAAACCTCGAATCAGCTGGAGAAGCCACGTTATGTCATACTTGCGCTACAGACGGGACGGAAAAATAAGAAGCAACAAAATGCGAGCCACTTTGATCATTGTAACCTGAGCGATGTTAAACTTTACCTCAACTCTCAATGTTATCCATATGGAAATTTGAATTTGAACATTGATCAAAATCAATATGCTCTACTCTACGAGATGTACGCAAACTTTCAACCGACCTATTACAACAAAGAGGCTGAACCATGGCTGAACAGGATTGAATTTTTAGAAAAAGCGCCCCTCGTTGTCATTGACTGCTCAAAGCAAAACGATTCTCTCAAGTCTGGCCCTGTTGACGTGCGCCTTGAGTTCGAATTGAAAAATAATATTCCACCACACACTTCAGCATACTGCATGATCCTCCATGATCGTATTGTCGAGTACAATCCAATCAGCGGTGGGGTTAAAAAATTGGTATAAAATCATGCCGATAATTCGCGTCCACGTCAGTCAGCATGGAGCTTATCGTCGATGTACAGGGCTTCAAGAGCCCCATCAACAAATTTGTCCTAAAGGAGATGTCCATCATCAAACTCCACGACAAGGATGCTGAACCGCTGACGCTCGCCTTCGACGCACCATTTGCATGGGACTCTTTACCGGCCAAGTACAAAATGACAAACAAGTGGTTGGAACGAAATTTCCATGGAATACGATGGGATCTCTGCGGCATACCATACGAGGCAGCTAGAAAGACAATTCGAGAAATCTTGCAAGGAGCCCCCACCATCTATGCGAAGGGATTCGAGAAATGCGCATGGCTATCAAGATTCACGGATCCCACGACAAACGTCATCGACTTGGAGACTCTGGACTGTCCATCGCTGCAGAAGTTGCCGAAAATCACAAACTCGAAATGCCCCCATCATTCCTTCAACACGAAATACAACTGCGCCCATGATAATGTAAAATCGCTGAAAAGCTGGTTAAGTGTATACGAAGCGTTGTGTGAGCGAGGGATTTTTTAAAAATGAATAAAAAACATTTCGATGAAAATATATACCATTTGCATTCTTCATTTATTCTACGACGAAAATTGTTTTGCATTTCTCCTTCTCATACATTTAGATAAAACAGTTCTTTACATACATTTTTACATAGTCAAACACTTCAAACGTCGAAACGATGGTGAGACGACTGTGATCTGGACGGCTGTTCCACTCAACGATGCTGCCCCAACGAATTTGCCCTTTTCCACCATACTCCACGACGATGGAACTTGACGCTGATGTATTTTCCACAACTGCATGTAGAATTGACTATTATGCGCCAGTTGCAGCATACTCTCGATGATGCAGACAGCCGTTCGACGATGGCGTTCCAACGAATTTCGTATTTTTCCACCATGTATTCTCAGACTTGGAAAAAGTCTATGCTGTTGTATTTTCCACCTTTGTATGTCATCCAGAGACGATGATCCCGTGCCGCTTGCCGCATTCGCTCGAACGTTTCCAAATCTTCATCGAAGGCCTTCACAAGTCGCACTGGTAAGAAGACAGTGAACTCATCCGCGATGTCCGCGAGGTAGCGTTTCCCAAACTTGGTTTGTACGTCCCTCATGTCGGAGATTCGATGATCCGAGTGAACGCGGAGTTCTGACAGCTTCTTCGTTGGAAGGAATTCCGCCATCACGCTGACTGTTGATACTCGAGAGATCCGTTTTCCCCGCACTTTCAAAGTTCTTTTTGGAGAGATGTTGATGTCGCGGTGGAATACTGCAGTCTGAGCTTGGACTACGAAATTATAAGCTCCCTCATAACCCTCCCACTTAAATTTTCAAACTTGTCCCCACTTTTCCAATCATGAAAAACAGGTTCAAACACTTTTGAAGAACCTCGTACGTGGAGAATTTCCCCCACGACATTTTTTCACACTCCCAAAAACAGGTTCAAACACGTTTGAAGAACCCCGTACGTGGAGAATTTCCACAGCATTTTTCACATTCCCGACGTTGAGGTGGGGGGCCATCGATGTCATCTTTCATCTGTGGTGTATTATAATGCTCCATACATGGAAGATATGATATCACTTCATTATCGTTCCGATGATGTTCTGGCAAACGATCCCACAATAAGCCAACATATTCACCCCAATATTTTAGGAGCAAGACATTTGGAACCTGTTCGAGCTCGTTTTTGGTCAAGTCCAGGGGGTGCTTGGCCGGATGCACTGCGTACATACTCGCACATCTGAACATCTCGACGTTATATTTCGTAATGAATACGAGTCCTCGATACATCGAAACATTTTTTTCCAGAGTGCAGCTGTGCTCCGGTGGACCATCTGGGGTCAAAAACCCTTTGACGATAGGTCTCTAAAGTTTATAGTTTTTCCGAGAAATCCTGACTTGTCAGGGCCTGTCTCGGGTGTTGGCGAGAGTCGTGACAGGAGTGGACACGCATACAAACATTTTAAAGATTTCGGAAACGAAACCAAGCGCATCACACCTGCATTACATAAATAAACAGCTTTGAAAAGCCGTCCCCTTCATGTATCGCTTCAAATTAACGAAATTTTCCTACCCATATATGGCCATTACATACACACATATCGTGCGTGTGTGAGTTCTATTTTCACGCGGACTAAATAGTGTAGAAAGAAAAACACTGCATCGATGCTAATCTTTTTTATGTCTATAATAAATTAGGAGATTTATGGGTTTTCAACGGTCACTCACCACTACCTGACCCCCGCCCCCGCAAAACACTCGCCGACAGCGACTTCCCCCTCTCGACAGTCGCTCTTCGGACCACATGGCTACCCCCTCCACAGAGACCCCTGACGTCACGTCCCCGCGCTGGACCCCCCCTCCACCAGGCACTTGGCTTCCCCGCGCTGGACCCCGCCGCCCCGCTCCCCCCTGAGATCCCTGCGTTAGAACCGCTCTAGTACATCTACTCGAGCCCCTTTCGAGTTTAAAGGCTCGGGACTCTGGGGTCGTGGGGCCACGCTGATCCGCGACGGGCGATGATGTTGAGCGTTCGCCGCGGGTATATCTTTGGGTGGTGGCGGCCCAAGGACAGCAATTGCACCCACCGGTATAGGCACAGCAGTACCGATCGTTACAGCCACCGCCTTTGCGATATTCGGTAGGGGTTCGCTGGTTCCAAGGGCAGCACCCACAACCTGAACCGCGCAAGCAACAATAGCGTCGCTCGCATCCACCTCGGTCATCGGGTTACCTTGGTCTATTTGATCTAGCCGGCGAATCGTCTCGGTGCTTCAGTATTCCCGAGGGTCAAAAATGTTCCGACCTTCCACGACTACTGAATCGGGGTGCTGGCTCCTTTTGCCGCTCCCGTCCCGATTCAGGGCGGGACGCGGGGGAAGACGAACGCGAATCTCTTGGTTTTGTCTCCGTTCTGGCGATTAACGCGAGGGCGTTGCCGACGGGGGTTCGCGGTTCTTTCCCCATACTTTGGCTCGGCCGTCCCGGCTAGCGAGTCCGAGGATAGATCCTCTACCATTTCAAGCGCTTCTCGGAGAGATTTTGGTTTCGCGATGTAGAGTAGTTCATTTAGTCGCGAGGGTAACGCTTGACGGAAAGATTCCAGGGCCAGGGTCGCTATCGGATCAACATTCATTTCGGAAGTCTCTGTTCCCAATTCTTCTCTCCAGGCGGTCCGAGCAAGGCTCATTAACCTGAGAATTCGGAGATACAGGCTCCGAGGTGTTTCACCTTGTTTCAGTCTCAATCCGTAGAGTCTACCCAAGCAAGAGTTGAAATTTCGTCGGTGGGTTAAACCGTCGCGTAAAGCAGACGTTAATTCTGTAACCGTTCTGATTCTCTGACCTTGTACGCAAGCGCGCGCCTCGCCCCGTAGCCTGCGCAATACCCCCGTTACGAATTCGGCTATTTGATTGGCTGGTACAAACGCGGCTGCATTTTGGATATTTTGCAAATAGTCACCGAGGGGTATCGAGGTCCCGTCAAACTCGGGTATGGACACCAGTCTATTTGTCAGGTTGATACCACTAAGTATTACCGATAGATCGGCCGGGGTTACGGTTTCATTAAGTGAACCGTCCAGTCCCGCCCCAGCCCCGGTGGTATTGTCCCGAGATCCGTTATTCATTTTAACTAATGTTTATACTACGGAGGAGTTGGAAAATTCGATACTCAAATCACGGATTCGATAAGATAAAATGTGATTGGATTTTTTTTTTTTTTTGGGAATATTTCTCTGAATTTATTAACGACGTTTCCTAAATCCCACTAGTCTCTTCGTGCGCGGTGCAGGCAGAGTATCCCACCGCTGCCACCAATTTGTTACGTCCAGAAGGGACGATTTTATTTTATGTTTATTCGGGTTCTGAAGGTCCCCGTTCAATATTGGGATTTTGCCGCACGCCCGATACGGGCCCGGCACTTTTCGCTAGTGGGACTTGGGAAAGGAGTTTTGGGATGAATCGGAAGTAAAGTTGCGAATAAGGAACAGAGAGGTTGGGGGTAACAAACTAAATAATCTTAGGGTTTATTAATGTTACTTACAGTAGGTCGCGTTGCGCGGGGACAATTTCCCCCGCGGTCTCGTCACACGCGCACTCCCACTCTCTAACACGGGGACAATTTCCCCGCGTTGCACTCACTTTCTCTCACACACGCACTCTTACGCTCCAACTCTCAACTTATGTGTCGTCTATTGTGTTCGGGGCTTGAATCTAGGCCCCGCACCTTTATCACTGGCTCGATAGTTATTTGATATTTTAGAGAATAAATTTCGGTGATAAATATGGTTTCCTAAAGTAACGATCAATGTCTCTATGCGGGTCCGCCGGGTCGCTACCCAGGTCTTACTACACCGCCGCGAGTATGTCGTTACTTAACTACGTTACTAGTAAAGACTGACGTCTCTGTGCGGGTCCGCCGGGTTGCAAGCCTGGACTTATTACACCGCCGCGAGGACTGCTGTTACTAGGAGTTTTCTCCGACTCCAGGAGCGAACCGTGGACAAATCGGAACTGTTCGACTTCACCACCACTGAACCGAGGTAGGCTTCTTCGCCATCGATTCGATGGGGGTTTTTGTCGACGTCCACGGAAAATATTCGCCCGCTCCCGAAGTCGGACGGCAGAAACTCCAAGGCCAGAGAGCGCCCAATCGGCGGATTTCGCGATCAGGCGATCCTTAATCAGCGAAACCCGACAGGGCGCATCCGGCCGTACTCGGGCGGGCTGCACCCGACACCGCGCAGAAGCGTCATTAGAAAAGTATATATATAAAAAAAGGAAAAATTCTCCGTGGGACCGGACGTAACACTCTCATCATCCATCCGAATGGTTTGAGATTTGAGAACATTTACTTGTATTCCAAATCGTTGAAGCAGCCAAAGTATAAGTTGCTCGAACAATTACTCGAACCTGTGAGTGGAGTTGAATATCATCCATTTGAGGCGCATGCACAAGTGATAGCACCAAGTGATGCACGATCCAACTCTATATTCATCTTTGATGATATAGCATGCGAAAAGCAGGATAATGTTTCGGGCCTTCTTTTCCATGGGAAGACACGAGATTGTTGACAGTTTTTATCTTTGTCAGACGTACACTCGTATCCCTAAACATCTCGTGAGAGATAATGCAAATTTCGTGGTGCTTTTCAAGCAGGACAATATGAATCTCAAACACGTCTACAACGATCATGTTAATACGGATATGACTTATACGTGCTTTAAAAACATGTGCGTGAAATGCTGGAATTCCGACAAGTATGCATTTGTCACGATTGATAAGGATATCGATATTAACGAAGGTCGATATAGACAGGGTTTTGATTATTTTCTAACCACTGATAAATGACTCATCGCTGGTAGTTGAAAAGACAGTATTGTGCATGCCGTAGCAGTGACAACATGAAGAGCGAACAACTGTTGCGAGAAAAAGATGTATTGCATGAAATTGCCACAGCGAGCGATGCAATCAGACGAAAGCATCGGATGATGAAAATTGGAAAAGATAGCGATGAGCAGAGAATGCAAGATGTCTGTAAGCCTATCGTGAGACCATTGGAGAAATTGGTGTCATATAAAAACGGTGAGGTGGTGAAGGAGGAAATTAAGAATGAAAAAGTGTGTAATGATGTTGAAGAAGGAGATGCGTTAAATAGTGCAAAACATCAATTGAAGAACGAGGCACAAGATTCCTTCAAGAGTGAAACCCAAGATTCGTTTAAATTAATATATGAGGATGATGATGATGACTCGCAAAATGTCGATGAATTGATCCGTGAATATGTTCTGCTATTACAAACAAATAGAAAGGCAAGCTTTGATTTATTATATGGTGTACGGAATCTCGCAAGCAACAAATTAATGATTGGTAATTCCCGATAATTTTCGACTCTCAACATATTCGCGTGGGAGATGCGAGTTATGCGAAAACTGTTGGATTAACACAGCTGTTGTTTAAAAAAGTGCCCAATGTCGAAACTCCGACACCGGACGATTTGAAAAACTATGAACAGATTGTAATCTCGACGAATGCGCACAAAAATTTTATAAGCCTAGTGAGGCTATACGACGTAACACCAGCCACAAATTTAACACATAATATTGCAAATATAGTTGATCATCATGTGGGACAGGGTATGCCAAAGTATAAGCTAGCTAGAAAAAACACACAATCGGACTATATTTATTGGGACAATCCAAACGAGCTAGTAGACCGTCTTCGATTACTCTTGGCATCACAAGCAGCCGAAAATTCGGCCCATGCGAATGAAATTATATCGATTATCGATGAATTTCGTGAAGCTGAAATCATTTATTAACTCAACATCGGAGAATTTACGCATTCTCATCATGAGTGTCGATGTGTTTGGACGTCATTCGAGTAGGAGTGTACTGCACAGTAAGCAAGGTCCTCCAGGTCGACCTGGGCTTTAGAAATACCGCAGATGGTCATTATGACTTGGGGCAGAAACGATTGTGTAACATTGCAAATCCGGAAGGAGACGATAACGCCATCACTCTAAGTGCATTACAAAAGAAATCTAGAACTATCATTAAGAACATACGCAAAGAAATGAATGAGAGTAGTCAGTTGTTGGTTCATGGACATGAAGCTACAATACGAGACAATGCAAAGACTCTCGAAGCCGATGTCAAAACGCTACAAGATTTGGTGATTCGTAATTCAAACGTCATTGCTGAATTGGATGCACGCTTGAGTGGACTGGGAAATGAACGAAAAAAGGGGCGCTCTCGTGCTAGAGCTACATAAGCCTGCTCGACGAAACTATCCCCTCAGTAGATACATACATGTTTAGGGAGACGACCGTGACGTCACAGGCGTGGTGTAGTGGGTATCCCGCGGTGGCGCGTGGTGGGGGTGTCTGGCGGTCGCGGATGCATCGCTGTGACACGTATAGGGAATAAGTAGAGAGGGGAGTCAGCGGTGTCGGAGGGGCGGGGAGATTGGGCCCTTTTTCGGGAGCTCGTGGCTAAGTGAGGGTGTCTTCGAGCTGCTGTTCCGAATAGACCGACTGGCGGTGTCTTTTGCATATACCGAGGACCTGCTTACCGCTAGAGCAAGCGCGTGGGGGGCTACGCTGCGTGGATCGTATGGGGGAGAAAGGTCTTACACCGTGGGGATAGAGAGCTTCGGGTAAAGAACAAACGCGATGATTTACGTGAATACATGTATCGAAGTTTTTATTCAAAAATTTTCTCGTTCGCACAGATTGTGTGCGTGTGTGCGCGCGCGCGGGTGTGTGTGTGTGTGTATGTGTACATGCAGATGTGAAAGTCGGCGTCTATCACACCTACTTGAAACATGAATGCAGCAGAAATGCTGGATGTGAAATGAAGTCCTCACCCATAAAACTTATTTTATGCAGCTGTAGTAACAAAGAGGCGCACTCTTCCAAAATGTCACTACATCCGGGTTTTGTTTCCATTTCCGCAGGTAACACCGAGGTATTTATATATGCAAAGTACTCAATAAGGCGTGGATGCCACCGCACGATTTTTTGTGTAAAAACCCCCGATCTTCCACGCGTATACTCCCTTTTAACTGGTTCATTTCGTTTCCATGCCTCCCCACTATTCTTATAGTATTACAATATAAAAACACTATAGTATGGAACTATAGTGCACTCCAAAGATAGGGGAAAAATATCGGAAAAAGATTCCGGAGAAAATTCCACAATTTGAATAAAATCTGCGCGATCAAGCCGCACTTATAAATTCCGTGGAAGAGTATATAGTGTGGGAGCAACAATATGATCGGTGTGTGTGGAGTCGTTGGAAACGAAAAGCCGAATTAATCGACTACGATTATCACTCGGAAATACGCAATCGTTGGTAGCAGGAATCGCTCTCTTAGAAGGTTTAGAGAATATTCTACGCAGACGATTTTACATGCGGGTGCGGGAACAGTGATTGTGGTTTGATCTGGCGAGAGATTGATACGCCGTTCGAAAACCGTGTCCTGACTGGCTGCGTCATCAATAATACCCACATTGAACCTCGTCAGTATCTCGAAGACGCATGTGATATGATGCTTTCACATGTGCAAGACATTACCAGCAAACAATTAAGTGTAAAAATGAATACAGTTTTCAATGATGAATTTGAGGCAGGTGACAAACGCGCAAATAAAAGTATGAACACGAAAAACTTTGAACTTTTTACCACATGCAATTTACGTGGGTGGTATACACAACGAGTTGTCGAACCTACTCTGGTATCTCTCGTATATTTTCAAAATCGTGATAGCGGATGGAGATTGTCGCGGATACTGGACATAACATTAAATATCAACAAATACAATCCAATGCATGCCGGATGTCAAACTGTTTTGTCGCGGGAAAGAATCCTGAAGAAAGCGGTGGTAAATGTAAAGTCAAAGGATAACGCATGTTTCGCGTGGGCAGTGGTGGCTGCTCTTTATCCAGTGGAAACAAACATGCATCGAGTAACTTCATATCCACACTATTCAACTGTACTGCAGCTTCAGGGAATTGCTTTCCCAATGACTCTCGATCAAATAAAGAAATGTGAATCGCAAAATAATGTTTCGTTTAATGTATTTACAACGGAAAAGAAAGGCATCGTCCCAATTCGAATATGCGCCCAAAAACTGGTTAATCACGTCAACTTACTGTACGTGGAGGATTCGTCGGACGACAGCGTGGTACACTTTGTATGGATAAAGAATGTATCCCGGTTCGTGAGCACGCATCTGAACAAAACAAACAGGAGAAAAACACACCTGCGATCGGTGAGTAACGAGAAGCATACTCGAGAATACACATATGAGCAAGTATGTACTTCGACAATATAATTCTTTCCATCGTTTTGTTATAGGTGTTTGCACTACTTTTACACGGAAGCTAAATTACGATCGCACGAGATGGATTGTGGAAAATCAAACGACTGTGCCATTCGATTACCTGGTGAAACGGACAAATGGCTAGCGTTTGAAAACTTTCAACGAAAAGAGCGACTTCCATTTGTGATTTATGCGGATCTCGAGTGCGTTTTGGCAAATGTTGATAACAAAAAAATACAGCAACAGCACGACGTGTTTAGCGCAGCGTACAACGTGCATTGCTCGCATCCCATGGTTTGTTGAGAACCTTAAAAATTCAGCTTTACGCATCAACGATATCCTATGGGATAGTGTACCCGTGGTGCTTCTAGCTCCGGATGACCGGGCAAAATTTCGAAGCACTGCTCAGTGCCATATATGTCAAAAACCTTTTGCCGAAGACGACATACGTGTTCGTGATCATTGCCTTTTGACCGGACGTTATAGAGGTCCCGCCCATTCTGACTGCAATTTCAATTACCAGCGGTATTTTTTCATAATTTGTCCGGCTATGGTGCATAGCTCATCATCGAGGATCTAGCCACAGCATTCGAGGGGAAAACCACTATGCTGCCCATAACTAAAAAGGAATACATTTATTTTACAAAAACATTTCGAACGGCAGACAAGTCACTATCGATAAAATTACGCTCCGTCGATGCATACAAATTTCTCAATGCAAGTCTGGATGAACTGGCCTCATTTTTGACAATGGACCAACTAACAATTTTACGTTCGCAATTTCGTGACATAACGAGCGATAGTTTCATCCTATTAACTCGAAAGGGCGTCTTCCCCAATGAGTATATCGATAGAGTAAACCGATTGAAAGACTATCACCTACCACCACGAGACGCATTCTACAGTACTTTGATTGGTGACATTGTAAGTGAGAACGAATACGCTCACGCCAAGAATGTATGGGAACGGTTTTCTATTAAAACATTAGGTAAATATAGTGACTTGTATTTGGAGACCGAAGTTTCGTTGCTGGCCGACGTTTTTGAGAACTTTCGCAATAGCTGTATGGAGAGTTAGAGGCTCCACCACGCTTATTACTATACTCTCCCCGGCTATACACGGGATGCAATGTTGAAACATACATGCGTTAACTTCGAATTGTTCACCGACATTGACATGGTATTATTTGTTGAACGGGGTATACGCGGTGGCCTGAGTCGGTGCTCAAATAGGTATGCGCGCGCCAATAACAAATACATGGAATCATTCGATCCATCAAGGTCCTCATCATACTTGATGTATTTCGATGTGAATAATTCGTATGGATGGGCAATGTGTCAACCATTGCCGTATGCTAATTTCCGGTGGGTCGATGGGTTGTCGACATTCGATTTATTATCTATCGCGCTAGATTTACAGACCGGTTACATTTTTGACGTTGACTTAGAGTACCCGGAATGTCTACACGATGCACACACGGACTTACCGTTTTGTTCAACACATGGTAATCTACCTGGTGGACAATACGAAAAACTCCTTGCAACCGTGCACAAGAAGGAACGGTATGTTATTTATTATCGCAATCTGCAGCAGTGTGTACGGCACGGTCTCAAAATCACGAAAATTCTGAGAATACTCCAATTCTCCCAATTATCCTGGCTACGAACATATATCGAGCTGAACGCGCAGTTCCGAACACGAGCAAAGACTAATTTATGAAAAAAATCTCTATAAATTGATGAATAATGCGGTGTTTGGGAAATCAATAGAAAATGTGCGCAATCACGTAGACGTCAAGATTTTAACACGGCGGGAGGGAAGGTGCGGTGCAGAGGCAATGATTGCAAAACCAAATTTTTATAGCCGGAGTATTTTTTAGAAAACCTTATTGCTGTCGAATTACGCAAACTCGAGGTGAAATTCAATAAACCAATATATGTGGGTATGTGCATACTCAACATATCGAAGACATGCTTATATGACGTTCATCATCAGTACATCCATCGTTTCGATACGAGCGAGTACCCGGCGAGCAATGGGTATGATATACCGCTTGTGAACAAAAATGCTCCCGGACTTATGAAAGCCGAAAATAATTGTCGGATAATGACGGAATTTGTAGGGCTTAGACCAAAAATGTATGCAGCGCGAGGCGATGGTAAAGACGTTACGAAGAAAGTGAAGCGCGATAAGACTAACATCGGGGCGAGAAAGATCACCTTCGAGGATTACACAAATGCGTATATGACCAGATCGAAAAGACTGGTCAGCAAGCATCCATGCGATCGATGTTGCATGAAGTGTACACCACGGACGAGACAAAAATAACCTCACCACGATACACTGCACACGTACCCGGTATCACAACGGTACAAGAGCGCCCAGGCACAAGCTCCTCGAGAGATAGGAGAACACACCGCTTCGCGACTATGTAAAGTTCTCGGGGATGCCCCGAAAAGCCATAAGGGTATCGCACATGACCGTAGTGCGTATGAGTACGCCGGTTGTTGATAGGTCACTAATTACGCGGCACACGGAAACCGTTTCGATCACGTCAATATGTACGGGATAAATAATACTTTTTTAGAGAGAGAGAGAGAGAGAGAGAGAGAGAGAGAGAGAGAGAGAGAGAGAGAAAGAGAAAGAAAGAGAGAGAGAGAAGAAGGATGGGCTCTGTTTCAAAGATGATGACGAACTGAAGATCGTACGCGGTGCAAAGAAGAAGAAGAACATTACAGAAGCGTTATAAACCTTGGAATAAACGATCGAACGAGCGCAACGAACGAACGATCGAGTGAACGCAACGAACGAACGATCGAGCGAAGGGGCGCAACGGGTTAACGAACGAAAGATTGAGCGAACGCATCGAACGAACGAACGTGCGGTGACTTTGAACGATCAAACGAACCAACAAACGCAAGGTTCTTTTCCATGTCAAACAGTAGGGATTGCGCAAAGAAATTTTGTTTTTCGATATATGGTTTTTTCAACGTACATAGAGAGTTCTGTCGTGAAAATCAACACCACTACTGTGGACTGAGGTGTTCGTTCGTTCGTAACAAACGAAAGATCAAACGAGGGTAATGAACGATGAAACGAACGATCGAACGAGAGCAACGAACGAACGATCGAACGATCGAGTGAACGGAACGAACCAATGACCCAAAGGGAACACTGATTTTTATTTCGATTCCTTTAATGTAGATTTATTTTTTTAACGATATTTTGATACGATACCCGTTTTTTATTACGTTTTTAATTTTTTAATTTTTTATTTCAACTTTTATTTCCGAAAACAATATAGCTTGAGAACATACATTTGAATTTTCATTTCAATGACGATTTCGACTTTTGAATTTTTATTTCAATGTCAATTTCTATATCTGGTTTTTTAATTCTATTTTGAATTCGTTTCATAAAAATGAACGAACGAACGCACCGAAGGATAGAACGATCGCAACGAACTAATAAACGAACGAGTGAATAAACACGAGCAGTAGTATAACAGGACTGATTCTAACCCAGGGATCTCAGGGGGGAGCGGGGCGGGGGGGCTCCAGCGCGGGGAAGCCAAGTGCGGCGGCACGGCGGAGGGGGAGGGCGCGTGTGATGTCACAGAAGGGCCGCTGTGGAGGGTGGCCATAAGGTCCGTGAAGGGACTGACGGGAGAGGGAAGCCGGAGTCGATAAGTGTTTTGTGTGTGTGTGTGTGTGTTTGTGTTTGTGTGGAAGGAAGGGGGAAGGGGGTAAAAAGCATGCTTCGAATTAAATGAGAATAAAACAATAGTTTATTAATAATTAAATTGAACAATGACCTTGCATAGTATATATTGTACAAAAAATCGTTGTGTGTGTGTGTGTGTGTGTGTGTGTGTGTGTGTGTGTGTGTGTGTGTGTGTGTGTGCGTGTGTGTGTGTGTGTGTGTGTGTGTGTGTGACAGTGTGTGTTGGCTTGTTTTTCATTCGTTCAAATTATATTATTTTGAATATCCGCGGCGGATCCGTTGTCGTGGAACATAAAAAATCATGCATCTCATTAACTTATCAAACATAATCATATTTTTAATCATACTAAAGATAATACGAACTATCGACGTAGTATAAGTTCAGGCAGGGGGACACGTGTCGCGCATTGAAGCTTGGTGGGTTGGCCCGCCGCAGTTGGTACAAAATATCCCCTGGATGTTGTTAAACCATTCGCTGACGTGGCCACATCGTTGAATTAGTCGATCAACCACGCCCCGCATATCAAAGTAGCACAACACGCAAAATTTCGCCCGATCATTTTCGGTGAGATATTCGTAGTTCACACAGCTCATGACGCTCCGGTTCAACCGATCTATTTGCTGCTGGTACACTATGATTTCAGGCACATAATGGACTCCCTTATCTAAGGCATCACCCAATCCACTATCAAATGATTCCGTACCACTGTCGATCTCGGCCAGTTCCATGTTATCATGTGCAAGCACTTCAATGTCCGTCCACTCATCATCGTCATCATCGGCGATATCAATAACGTCTTCGTTTACCCCAACTTCCACTTCGTCGTCATCGGCGATATTCACAACAACCTCCATCTTATCATCGACGAGATCGATCACTTCAATTTGGTTCGACATTTTTCTTAACTGATTTTTCGTTTTCCGACTCTTCCACAATGACACCTCGGAGGTTGAAGACTGGAATGGCGAAATCTGCTGTTCCGATCCTTCTTCAGATTTCGATTTTTCGATCCTCATAAGCTTATAGTAGGGTGGGGGATGACCAACAGGTGTGAAATAGTTTTCAACGTTAGTTGGGACTTGTAGAAAAAAACCTTGCAGAATGGTGCATCCTGGACAGGGATAAACGAAAAGTTTTTTTTTCTTAACTATCCCTGTGGGGTAGGCATCTGCTGTACAGAAAAGTGTGCACTCGTGGAGGCGAAAGCTGGCCAGGCTCGCCAATCGTTGACTTTTGCGATCTCTGCAGAACAGCGTCTAGGTCATGGAGACTGAACTGGCGTAATATAAAGAGCATCTTAGAGTTTTCAATATATATTGCCACGTGTTCCAGTACGTATGAAGTCCAGCCTGTCACGAATCATAGGGCTCTTCGCAGAGCGATCAAACCTATTCAAGTGACACTTGAGGCTATACAGTTCTTACCAAATCAGCCATATTCTTAAGGCATTTTTTTTCTTCGTCCACGTTCGAAGCCAGCCTCCGTGCATAGGGAACATTTTGATAAAATAAAATTCCGCTCAAGTAATGTCTTGGCGATCCAAAAGCCATATACGAAAACGACGTATTTATTATAAAACAATCAGCTTTATGGATCTATGACCGTAGCATTTTTTTTAGGCTTCGACCGCTGATCCCACTGCATGCACCATTTGTGCATAGATGCACTCGCGGTCTGGAATATTCACAAAATACTTTTTTTTTTGCTCCCGTTGAACCCCGACCGGCTCGTTCTGTGTATGTATTTAATTTTCATGGTTTCCACGATAAAAGATATCAACGCGATATTAAAAAACTCTGGTGTAGGTGTTTCTTTTACATTTTCCAAGCTAGAAGGGAACGACAACATTTTTTTCTGATGGGAGACCATTTTTAATCATCGGCAGCGCTCAAAAGTGGCCACACTTTGAATAAAGCAGTGAGTTAACATATCTCTCTGGGAAGACTTTTCAACTCGTTAATATAGAGAACAAAACAATGAACCATCAGAAGAAATCTTGCACAACCACGCCACGCTCTTAAGTTCGATCGACGACTGTGCTGTGTGGGAGCAATAGATCGTCGAGTTCATCGAAGTACTGAAAACGCAAAGCCGAATTAAGCGCCAACGATTATCAACTAAACATCAATAGTCATTGATAGGCCAAATACCGCATTTGGAAGGATTGAAGTATTCCATGTACAGGCATTTTATATGCATGGGTGCAGGACACAGCGGTGATGGGTTAATGTGGCGAGAACTCGACTTAAAAGCGTGATGGTCTATACTTTAACCCGTGCTCGATGAATTTCAACAACGTGGAAGTAGTTGAGCTTTACGAAAAATACGTAATCTTGCAATAAATGTAAATAAGTTTAAATCAATACGCGTTGAATGTTATATCTCATTGCCACGGGAAATAATGATTATGGGGGCTGCGATTAATGTGCAATCAAGAGATAATCCACGTTTCGCATGGGTGACAGTCACAGCTTTACACCCAGCTGAACGAAACAGTGACCACGGATCTTCCCACATTCATTATTCAACGGTATTGAATCGATCGAATATTGGATTCCCAGTATCTATGGGTCATATTTTTAAAAAAATTGTGCTTCAAAACAATTTATCGATCAATGTGTATACCACCGAAGAAGACATTGCTCCGATATGCGTGGCTCAGCATAAGAAGAAGAAAAGCATATCAATTTGCTATACATACAAGATACCGAAGACAACAATGTATGACATATCACATATATAAAAAACTTGTCAAACCTTATGCGCGCAGAACAGAGACAACCAATAAAAAATATATATATATATATGCCATCGGTGTGTGGAGTTAACACAATTACTATATCGTCATATGTGGGAGACGCATTGAACAACAATCCATTATTTCGTAGGTGTCTGCATTACTCTAAAAACTAGTGCTGTGCATAAAATACATTTTCTATGAAAATTGATGCTCGTCATGAGTTAATTCTAATACCTCCACGCAATGGCACTCGTTGTGCATTCAGTCATCATTAACCACTACAGGGAGAAGTTGAATTACTCAAGATACAATGGCGTATGCCCCACATAATATTAGATGAGATCAATAAATTATCATTACTTCGAACATTGGAAAGTGGGAGATACTTGAATATGAGTTTTCGCTCTTGAGATCTATACGACTGTCCAACGCTTCAACGTCCAACGAAACATTCATGGACCGTAAAAGCTGCATCCCAACTAGAGAAACCAAAATATGTAATTGGTACGGTGCAGAGTGGTAAAAAAAATACTGTGTGGCAAAGGACATTATATTATTCACCGACTGCAAACTCTCAAGTGCTAAACTTTATCTCAATTCAGCATTTTTTTCTCAAGACGACTCGAATTTGGACTTCAAAAAAGTTTCGACATTATGTTCAAAATGTACTCTCGAATTTGTAAATACCATGATGACGGCAATAGTGATCGTTCTTTACTAACCATCGCCAAATCTTAATGTAACGACCCTCTCACGGTTAATGATTGAACGAATCAGAACGAGCCTGTAAAAAATGCTACCGTAGATGTGTGAATAGAGTTGGAATGCAAAGAAGATTCACCACCGAATACAACTGCATATTGTTTTAATCTTAAATGATCGCGTTGGTGAATAATGTCCATTGACTGACATTATCCGTAAAATTGCATAGATCAGCAAAATCTGCGAAATACGAAGCATCGTGGTTGATTCGTAATCATCATGGTCTAATTTGGGCATATGGAAACGTTCCATATAGCATGGCTGGAGATTCAATAACAGCTTAAGTTAAAGGTTCGACGGACGACGACATGTGTCCTATCGTATACGTTAAGGGTCATGAAAAACGAGAATAGCTAGCTGATTAATCAATATGAAAAATTAGCTATTTATTGAGTCGTTCAATATAGACTTTGACGATATGGATGTCTCAAGTAAATTGGATGGAAGTTTTACTCTACGATGTGAAAAGCATAAAAACAGTTGTGCCTTACAAAATGTATTTGAAATATTTAATTGGTGGCTGAATCATAAAGATTCATGCAAATAAAAGAAATGTAACATTATGTACTTTTTATTCTCCTCACCCCGTACTTAGTTATGTCAGCATCACCTGATATTGGATTGTGTAACTGAATATAATATTACTTTTGAATGTGAAACTCATTTTTTTGTATGGAATTAGATTGACAATAAATTAATATAATCGCCCAATCATAATCGAAGACATTCATCAGTATACGTTCGTTAGATGTTCGTGAGCCATTTGTTGGAAGTTTGCGAGGCATTCGAAGATTTTCGATAGTCGTTCGTGAAACGTTCCAGAGACTTCCGAAGACATTCATAAGACGTTCGAAGCCATTTAAGAGACGTTCGAAAACATTCATAAGGCGTTTGAAGACACGCATGAGGAGTTCGAAGAGTTTCAAGAGACTTTCTACGACGTTCATGATACGTTTGAAGATGTTCGTGAAACATTCAAGAGACTTTGAAAACGTTCATAAGACGTTTGAAGACATTTATGAGAGGTGCGAAGACCTTCGGAGACAATATATATTGTGGCAATATATATTGAAAACTCTAAGATGCTCTTTATAATACGCCAGTTCAGTCTCCATGACCTAGACGCTGTTCTGTAGAGATCGCAAAAGTCAACGATTGGCGAGCCTGGCCAGCTTTCGCCTCCACGAGTGCACACTTTTCTGTACAGCAGATGCCTACCCCACAGGGATAGTTAAGAAAAAAAAACTTTTCGTTTATCCCTGTCCAGGATGCACCATTCTGCAAGGTTTTTTTCTACAAGTCCCAACTAACGTTGAAAACTATTTCACACCTGTTGGTCATCCCCCACCCTACTATAAGCTTATGAGGATCGAAAAATCGAAATCTGAAGAAGGATCGGAACAGCAGATTTCGCCATTCCAGTCTTCAACCTCCGAGGTGTCATTGTGGAAGAGTCGGAAAACGGAAAATCAGTTAAGAAAAATGTCGAACCAAATTGAAGTGATCGATCTCGTCGATGATAAGATGGAGGTTGTTGTGAATATCGCCGATGACGACGAAGTGGAAGTTAGGGTAAACTATTGTTTTATTGTCATTTAAAGCGAAGCATTCTTTTTACGCCCCTCCCCCTTCCTTCCACACAAACACAAACACACATACACACACACACCAAAGCGGCCCTTCTGTGACGTCACACGCGCCCGGCGACCCCTCCCCCTCTGCCGTACCGCCGCACTTAGCTTCCCCGCGCTGGAGCACCCCCCCCCCCACCCCGCTCCCCCCTGAGATCACTGGGTTAGAATCAGTCCTGTTATACTACTACGAGCTTCCTTTGCGTATGAAAATGCAGTGATTGAACGAAGAAATTAGACAACGAAAGATCGAACAAGCGTAATAAACGTTGGATCGAACGATCGAACAATCGGAATACCGAAGGAACAAACGCATCAACCGGTCCATCGAACGAACGAATGAACGAACGAACACCGCAGTCCTAAGTAGTGGTATCGATTGTCAGGGATACACATGTTCGGTGAAAAACCATGTATCGAAAAAAAAATTCTTCGCGTAATCCCTGCTGTTTGATATGTAAAAGAACCTTGTGTTCGTTGGTTGGTTCGACTGTTCAATGCGTTCACACGTTCGTTGGTTTGATGCGTTCGCTCGATCTTCCGTTAACCCGTTGCGTCCATTCGATCGTTCGTTCCGTTCACTCGATCGTTCGTTCGTTGCGCTCGTTCGATCGCTCGTTTCATCGTTCATTACCCTCGTTTGATATTTCGCTTGTTACGAACGCACGAACATCTCAGTCCAAAGTAGTGGTGTCCATTTTCAGGACAGAACTCTATGTTCGTTGAAAAAACCATATACCGAAAAACAAAATTTCTTTGCGCAATCCCTGCTGTTTGACAGGAAAAAGAACCTTGCGGTCGTTTGTTCGTTTGATCGTTCCATGCGTTTGCACGTTCATTCGTTCGATGCGTTCGCTCGATATTTCGTTCGTTAACCCGTTGCGCCCGTTCGCTCGATCGTTCGTTCGTTCATTGCGCTCGTTCGATCGTTCATTCGCGCTTGACGAGTCGAATGTTAATCGCTTCACTGGAGAAACGACTCATCATACAGTCGCAGTCACTGCTTTCCTCACCATCATCGCAGAGAATAAATTATTGCGGTGTTCGAACAATGGAAAATAAAATTCTTCGCGTAATCTCTGCTGTTTGATATGTAAAAGAACCTTGTGTTCGTTGGTTCGTTCGGTCGTTCAATGCGTTCACACGTTCGTGCGTTCAATGCGGTCGCTCGATCGTCCGTTCGTAGCGCTCATTCGATCGTTCGTTCCAATGTTTATTACGCTTGTTCGATCTTTCGTTGTCTAATTCCTTCGTTCAATCACTGCATTTTCATACGCAAAAGAAGCTTGTGTTCATTCACTCGTTCGTTTATTCGTTCGTTGCGATCGTTCTATCCTTCGGTGCAAATTCGTTCATTTTTATGAAACGAATTAAAAATAGAATTAAAAAACCAAGTATAGAACTTGACATTGAAATAAAAATTCAAAAATCAAAATCGTCATTGAAATGAAAATTCAAATGAATGTTCTCAAACTATATTGTTTTCGAAAATAAAAGTTGAAATAAAAAATTAGAATAAATTCGTTTCATCGTTCATTACCCTCGTTTGATCTTTCGTTTGTTACAAACGAACGAACACCTCAGTCCAAAGTAGTGGTGTTGATTTTCACGACAAAACTCTCTATGTACGTTGAAAAAACCATATATCGAAAAACAAAATTTCTTTGCGCAATCCCTGCTGTTTGACATGGAAAAGAACCTTGCGTTCGTTGGTTCATTTGATCGTTCAATGCCATCGCACGTTCGTTCGTTCGATGCGTTCGCTCGATCTTTCGTTCGATAACCCGTTGCGCCCGTTCGCTCGATCGTTCATTCGTTGCGTTCGCTCGATCGTTCGTTCGTTGCGCTCGTTCGATCGTTTATTCCAAGGTTTGTAACGCTTCTGTGATGTTATTCTTCTTCTTTGCACCGCATACGATCTTCAGTTCGTCATCATCTTTGAAACAGAGCCCATCCGTCTTCTCTCTCTCTCTCTCTCTCTCTCTCTCTCTCTCTCTCTCTCTCTCTCTCTCTCTCTCTAAAAAAGTATTATGTATCCCGTACATATTGACGTGATCGAAGCGGTTTCCGTGTGCCGCATAATTAGTAACCTATCAACGACCGGCGTACTCATACGCACTACGGTCATGTGCGATACCCTTATGGCTTTTCGGGGCATCCCCGAGAACTTTTACATAGACGCGAAGCGGTGTGTTCTTCTGTCTCTCGAGGAGCTTGTGCCTGGGCGCTCATGTACCGTTGTGATACCGGGTACGTGTGCAGTGTATCGTGGTGAGGTTATTTTTGTCTCGTTGGTGGTGTGCACTTCATGCAACATCGATCGCATGCATGCTTGCTGACCAGTCTTTTCGATCTGGTCATATGCGCATTTGTGTAATCCTCGAAGGAGATTTTTCTCGCCCCGATGTTAGTCTAATCGCGCTTCACTTTCTTCATAACGTCTTGACCATCGACTCGCGCTGCATACATTTTCGCTCTAAGCCCTACAAATTCCGTCATTATCCGACCATTATTTTCGTCTTTCATAAGTCCGGCAGCATTTTTGTTGACAAGCGGTATATCATACCCATTGCTCGCCGAGTACTCGCTCGTATCAAAACGATGGATGTACTCATGATGAAAGTCATATAAGCATGTCTTCGATATGTTGAGTATGCACATACCCACATATATTGGTTTATTGAATTTCACCTCGAGTTTGCGTAATTCAACAGCAATAAGGTTTTCTGAAAAAACACTCCGGCTATAAAAATTTGGTTTTGCAATCATTGCCTCTGTACCGTACCTTCCCTCCCACCGTGTTAAAATCTTGACGTCTACGTGATTGCGCACATTTTCGATTGATTTCCCAAACACCGAATTATTCATCAATTTATAGAGATTTTTTTCATAAATTAGTCTTTGCTTGTGTTCGGAACCGCGCGTTCAGCTCGATATATGTTCGTAGCCAGGATAATTGGGAGAATTGGAGTATTCTCAGAATTTTTGTGATTTTGAGACCGTGCCGTACACACTGCTGCAGATTGCGATAATAAATAGCATACCGTTCCTTCTTGTGCACGGTTTTAAGGAGTTTTTCGTATTGTCCACCAGGTAGATTACCATGTGTTGAACAAAACGGTAAGTCCGTGTGTGCATCGTGTAGACATTCCGGGTACTCTAAGTCAACGTCAAAAATGTAACCGGTCTGTAAATCTAGCGCGATAGATAATAAATCGAATGTCGACAACTCATTGACCCATCGAAAATCAGCATAGGGCAATGGTTGACACATTGCCCATCCATACGAATTATTCACATCGAAATACATCAAGTATGATGAGGACCTTGATGGATCGAATGATTCCATGTATTTGTTATTGGCGCGCGCATACATATTTGAGCACCGACTCAGGCCACCGCGTATACCCCGTTCAACAAATAATACCATGTCAATGTCGGTGAACAATTCGAAGTTAACGCATGTATGTTTCAACATTGCATCCCGTGTATAGCCGGGGAGAGTATAGTAATAAGCGTGGTCGAGCCTGTAACTCTCCATACAGCTATTGCGAAAGTTCTCAAATACGTCGGCCAGCAACAAAACTTCGGTCTCCAAATACAAGTCACTATATTTACCTAATGTTTTAATAGAAAACCGTTCCCATACATTCTTGGCGTGAGCGTATTCGTTCTCACTTACAATGTCACCAGTCAAAGTACTGTAGAATGCGTCTCGTGGTGGTAGGTGATAGTCTTGCAATCGGTTTACACTATCGATATACTCATTGGGGAAGACGCCCTTTCGAGTTAATAGGATGAAACTATCGCTCGTTATGTCACGAAATTGCGAACGTAAAATTGTTAGTTGGTTCATTGTCAAAAATGAGGCCCGGTCATCCAGACTTGCATTGAGAAATTTGTATGCATCGACGGAGCGTAATTTTATCGATAGTGACTTGTCTGCCGTTCGAAATATTTTTTTTAAATAAATGTATTCCTTTTTAGTTATGGGCAGCATAGTGGTTTTCCCCTCGAATGCTGTGGCTAGTTCCTCGATGATGAGCTGTGCACCATAGCCGGACAAATTATGAAAAAATACCGCTGGTAATTGAAATTGCAGTCAGAATGGGCGGGACCTCTATAACGTCCGGTCAAAAGGCAATGATCACGAACACGTATGTCGTCTTCGGCGAATGGTTTTTGACATATATGGCACTGAGCAGCGCTTCCAAATTTTGCCCGCTCATCCGGAGTTAGAAGTGCCACGGGTACACTATCCGATAGGATATCGTTGATGCGCAAAGCTAAATTTTTAAGGTTCTCAACAAACCATGGGATGCGATTGGCATCGCGCAGCGAGTAGAATTCCGATAGCGAATGGTCATACGAGCAATGCACGTTGTACGCTGCGCTAAATACTTCGTGCTGTGGCTGTATATTTTTGTTGTCAACATTCGCCAAAACGCACTCGCGATCCGCATAAATCACAAATAGAAGTCGCTCTTTTCGTTGAAAGTTTTCGAACGATAGCCATTTGTCCGTTTCATCAGGTAATCGAATGGCATAGTCGTTTAATTTTCCACAATCCATCTCGTGCGATCGTAATTTAGCATCCGTGTAAAAGTATTGCAAACACCTATAACAAAACGATGGAAAAAATTATATTATCGAAGTACATACTTGCTCATATGTGTATTCTCGAGTATGCTTCTTGTTACTCACCGATCGCAGGGGTATTGTTTTTCCTGTTTGTTTTGTTCAGATGCGTGCTCACGAACCGGGATACATTTTTTATCCATACAAAGTGTCCCACGCTGTGGTCCGACGAGTCCTCCACGTACAATAAATTGACGTGATTAACCAGTTTTTGGGCGCATATTCGAATTGGGACGATGCCTTTCTTTTCCGTTGTGAACACATTAAACGAAACATTATTTTGCGATTCAAATTTCTTTATTTGATCGAGAGTCATTCGAAATGCAATTCCCTGAAGCTGCAGTACAGTTGAATAGTGTGGATATGAAGTTACTCGATGCACGTTTGTTTCCACTGGATAAAGCGCAGCCACCACTGCCCACGCGAAACATGCGTTATCCTTTGACTGTACATTTACCACCGCTTTCTTCAGGATTCTTTCCCGCGACAAAACAGTTTGACATCCGGCATGCATTGGATTGTATTTGTTGATATTTAATGTTATGTCCAGTATCCGCGACAATCTCCATCCGCTATCACGATTTTGAAAATATCCGAGAGATACCAGTGTAGGTTCGACTACTCGTTGTGTATACCACCCACGTAAATTGCATGTGGTAAAAAAATTCAAAGTTTTTCGTGTTGATACTTTTAATTGCGCGTTTGTCACCTGCCGCAAATTCACCATTGAAAACTGTATTCACTTTTACACTTAATTGTTTGCTGGTAATGTCTTGCACATGTGAAAGCATCATATCACATGCGTCTTCGAGAAACTGACGAGGTTCAATGTGGTTGTTATTGATGACGCAGCCAGTCAGGACACGATTTTCGAACGGCGTATCAATCTCTCGCCAGATCAAACCACGATCACTGTTCCCGCACCCGCATGTAAAATCGTCTGCGTAGAATATTCTCCAAACCTTCTAAGAGAGCGATTCCTGCTACCAACGATTGCGGATTTCCGAGTGATAATCGCAGTCGATTAATTCGGCTTTTCGTTTCCAACGATTCCACACACACCAATCACATTGTTGCTCCCACACTATACACTCTTCCACGGAACTTATAAGTGCGGCTTGATCGCGCAGTTTTTATTCAAATTGTGGAATTTTTTCAGCCATTTTCACGTAAGTTGACAATGGAAGTTCCAAGAGGTGATGTCGGCAAAAGTGACTGCTCGATTCGTAGTGTGGAGCCTGCGGTGGTAGAAGTACTTTTCATTCCGGAATCTTTTTCCGATATTTTTCTTCTATCTTAGGAGTGCACTATCGTTCCATACTATAGTGTTCTTATATTGTAAAACTATAAGAATAGTGGGGAGGCATGGAAACGAAATGAACCAGTTAGAAGGGACTATAAGCGTGGAAGACCGGGGGTTTTTACACAAAAAATCGTGCGGTGGCATCCACGCATTATTGAGTACTTTGCATATATAAATACCTCTGTGTTACCTGTGGAAATGGAAACAAAACCCGGATGTAGTGACATTTTGGAATAGTGCGCCTTTTTGTTACTACAGCTGTATAAAATAAGTTTTATGGGTGAGCACTTTATTTCACATCCAGCATTTCTGCTGCATTCATTTTTCAAGTAGGTGTGATAGACGCCGACTTTCACATCTGCATGTACACACACACACACACCCACACACACACACACACACACACACACACACACACGCACACACACACACACACACACACACACACACACACACACACACACACACACACACACACACACACACACAATCTGTGCGAACGGACAAAATTTTGAATAAAAACTTCGATACATGTATTCACGTAAATCATCGCGTTTTTTCTTTACCCGAAGCTCTCCATCCCCACGGTGTAAGACCTTCCTCCCCCATACGATCCACGCAGCGCAGCCCCCCACGCGCTTGCTCTAGCGGTAAACAGGTCCTCAGTATATGCAAAAGACACCGCCAGTCGGTCTATTCGGAAAAGCAGCTCGAAAACACCCCCACTTAGCCACGAGCTCCCGAAAAAGGGCCCAATCACCCACCCCTCCGACACCGCTGACTCCCCCACCACTAATTCCCTATACGTGTCACAGCGATGCATCCGCGACCGCCAGACACCCCCACCACGCGCCGCCGCGGGATACCCACTACACCACACCTGTGACGTCACCGTCGTCTCCCTAAACATGTATGTATCTACTCGCGTCGGCATGTGGACATCCGTGGATTGGACGAAACCTGGCAAGCCGATCTCGTCGATATGTCATCATACGCGTGTCAAAACTCCAAACACAAATTTGTTCTCACCGTCATCAATACATTCTCAAAATTCTCCTAGGCCATGCCAATGCTGAGTAAGAATGGCAAAGATGCAGCAGCCGCAATGAAGTCGATACTCGTTAAGGGACGCATACCGCAGAACTTACACGTCGATCAGGGAAAAGAATTCTACAATTGTGACTTTAAGGCCCTCATGAAAAAGTCCAATATTCACATGTTTTCAACATATAGTAACTTGAAGGCATCCATTTGCAAGCGTTTCAATCGTACATTGAAAAATAAGATGTAGATGCAATTTAGTCTTCGTGGTAATTATAAGTGGATCGATATTCTTGATAATCTAGTAGCCGAGTACAACGATTCGGTACATCGCACCATTAAGATGAAGCCGAGAAATGTCAACGCGGAAAATGAGAAGCAATTGCAGCAGATTTTTAATAAGCCTCCAATAAAAAGACACCCGAAATTCGCCATTGGTGATAAAGTGAGAATCAGCAAATTTAAGACTATTTTCGAAAAGGGTTACACCCCAAACTGGACAACAGAAATATTTACAATCTATCGTGTGAAAAAAACTTATCCCGTGACGTGCCACTTGAAGGACCATAAAGATGAACCGATCGCCGGTGGTTTTTACGAACAAGAGCTTCTCAGGGTCAAGCACCCCGATATCTATCTCATTGAAGCAGTGTTGAAGAAGCGTGGTAATCGGATGTTTGTAAAGTGGTTAGGTTTCGACACTAGCCACAATAGTTGGATAAGTAAATCCGATTTGTAGTAGATAATAAAAAAATGGATGTTTTATGACTCTTGACCTGCTGGTCGTCCCCGCATCCCTCCAAGGTCTCCGACCGACTCCACAGCAGTGGAGAAGGAGGAAAATTATAAAGCCATACTTGCACAATTAAATATACACAATAAACATAATTTTAACATCGAGTGAACAAAATATATACATAATTTTCACGAGTATCATACATCAATATTCACGAAGTATACATAATTTTACATCAAGGTTGTGGGGAAAAAAAAATTACAAAACTTTTTACGACGGTATTCTGTAATGCCCCCATGGTAGGGTATCAGAGGTCCCAGGTATGGTATACCGCTTATCATCATGAGGACTTAGAGCGATTTTCGTCTCACGCATGGTGTAGACCTTGTGCAACTTCGATCGAATACACGTTTGACTACGCATCATTTCAATGTCTTCCTTCAAGCATCGGGCATAATCGTCAAACGTGATTGTCCTAGCCATAACACTGCTCTTGACAACTTCAACTTTTTTAGTATCCTTCTTACCCTCGACACGTGTCGCATACATTTTCGATCGAAGTCCAATGAACTCGGTCATAATTGCGCTATTGCATTCGTCTTTCATGAGACCGGGTACCTTCTTATTGACAAGCGGCATATCATACCTATTGTCCGCTGAATAGTCGCTCGTATCAAATTTTCCAATGTCGCACTTCATGTCTGCATATACATCTTCGCTCTCAATGGCATATATGAGGCTATCTGTATCGGTATACATCGCTTTACATTTATTCCGATACAATGGTACCATATACTCGTGATGAAATCCATACAAGCACGTTTTGGATATGTCGAGTATGCACATACCCACATATATCGGCTTGTTGAACTTCACCTCGAGATTGCGCAATTCTACGGCAACGAGGTTTTCGGAAAAAACGCTTCGGCTGTGGAAGTTTGGCTTCGCAATCATTGCCTCCGCGCCATACCTGCCCTCCCATTTTGTCAAAAGCTTTACATCTACATGATTGCGCACATACTCCATCGTTTTGCCAAACACTGCATTATTCATAAATTTGAATAAATTCTTTTCAAAATCGTTTTTGGCCATCGTTCGAAACTGAGTATTCAACTCGATATATGAACGTAGCCATGGGGATTGTGTGAATTGTAATACCCTATGGATTTTCGTGAGGCAAAGTCCATGACGTAAACATTGTTGTAAATTTCTGTAGTGTATGATGTAGCGTTTTTTATCGCAGACGGTTGCTAGTAGCTTTTCCTGCTGCTTACCCGGTGGTTTTTCGTGTATTGGACAAAACGCCAGGTCTTTGTGCGCATCATGTAGAGATTGGGGATATTTCAAGTCGACTTCATGGATGTAGCCTGTCGGTGAATCTAGCGCGATGGCAGATGGATCAAAATTGGACACATCGTTGACCCATCGAAAATCTGCATATGGCAAGAGTTGACACATTGCCCATCCATACAAATTGTTGACGTTAAAATACATCAAGTATGATGATGCTTTCGATGGATCAAACGACTCCATGTACTTGTTATTAGCGTGTGCATATCGGTTTGAGTATTGACTGAGACCACCGCGTATACCCCGCTCAACGAATAAATCCATGTCGATGTCAGTTAGTAATTCAAACTTGACATTCGAGTGTTTTAACATTGCATCCCAGGTATACCTCGCCAATGTGTAGTAATACGCGGGATCTAGGCCATAGCTCTCAATGCACGTATTCCGAAAGTTTTCGAAAATATCAGCTAATAACAAGACATCTGTCTTCAAGTACAAATCGCTATAGTCAACCAGCGTTCGAATGGATAACCGCTCCCAAACTTTCTCAGCAAGTGCATACTCACTCTCCCATACTATAGCATCTGTCAGGGAACTATAAAATGCGTCACGTGGTGGTAGGCAAGTGTCGTCTAGCTTGGTGACGTCATCAATATATTCATAAGGGAAGACCCCTTTTCGCGTCAACAAATTGAAATCGTCTGTGCATTGCACAGCGGGAATTGCAGCGGAATAGCAGCGGGAATTGCATGCATAAAATTTTGAGTTTGTCCTCAGTCTAAAATGAGGCTAATTTGTCGAGAAAATTGTGTCGAGGAATTTGTATGAATCGATGAAGCGCAATTGGATCCTATGTTTTGAATCGTCTTTAATTTCAACATGCTTCGTAAAGGAGATGTATTTCTCCTTTGTAATTGAAAGCACATCGGTTCTTCCTTCGAACGCTGTGGCTACTTCCTTAATTGTAAAATGCGCATCATAGCCGGATAAATTGTGGAAAACTACAGGAATGAAAAATGACTGTTTGTAATTCAAGTTGCAGTTGGAATTGGCAGGGCCTCTATAGCGTCCAGTCAGATGGCAATGATCTCGAACGCGTGCATCTTCTTGCGCAAATGGTTTCTTACATATGTGACATTGAGTCGCGGCTCGAAAACTAGCCCACTCACTCGGTGTTAAATATACCATTGGCATGTTGTCGCAGAAAATTTATTTTATCCGCAGTGCTAGATTTTTTAGTTCTTCGACAAACCACGATATACAATCAGCACTGCGACGCGAGTGATATGAAGATAATGAATCGTCATACGAACAACGCACATAGTATCCGATGCTAAATACTTCATGATGTTGATACATATCTTTCGCCAGGTTCTCCCCATCGGTCTTTGCCAGCACACACTCCAAATCAGCATACACGATGAAAGGGTGTCGCTCTTTCCGGCTAAAGTTGCTGAACTTGAGCCACTTATTGGTGTCGTTTGGTAGTCGAATTGCACAGTCGTTTATCGCCCCACAATCGACCTCGTGCGATTGCAATTTTTCCTCGGAACCGAAGTAGTGCAAACACCTGCAAAAAAAGATATTGTTTTGTTTAATTCGTCAAGCATATATATATATAATGGTAACTACATACCGTTAACAGATATATTTTTTATGCTCCTTTTTGGTCAGTTGCGCCCTCACGAGTCTCGACATATTCTTGATCCATACGAATTGCCCCACATTGTTGTCCTCAGTATCTAGCATGTACAGCAAATTGATGTGCTTTTCCTTCTTGTGTTGAGTGACTCGTATTGGAACAATGTCCCTTTCGGTGGTGGTGGTATATACGTTGATCGATACATTGTTATTAAATTCAAATTTTTTAATTTGATGTATCGTCACTGGGAATTCGATATCCTGGAGATTCAGTACAGTCGAATAATGCGGATAAGAAGATGGACGGGCACTGTCTCGTTCGGCTGGGTATAGAGCAGCGACAACTGCCCACGCGAGCGAGCGTAACAGGCCGAGAGCGAAGGCCCTTTCACCGAAGTCCAAAGGACCGTCATCCAGCGAACGTAAGCTAACTGCACCATTTTTTTTGTATCATTTTCTTAATCCGCCGAACTGTACTCTTTCCATGTTTCCGACCGGCCAAGTGGACGGCACTTGGTAATAAACGAAAATTTGTAAACGGTAGCTACATCTGTCACAATCACTCATATAACTCTTGACCATCTAGGCACTCGAGACCTAGAACACCCGTTCCACACATTCTCCTTTTACCCTCATCCCGTGCTATTGCGCTTGGCGTAGGCAAGAAAGAGGGAAACGAAAGTTTTATGCTCTCATCCCTTCCGGATGTGACATTATTGACATATCGAAACGGTCAACGCTCATTATTCGAAAACGTCGGATAATTCACAACCGATTGTGACACAGCTGCATTTCCTCAAAACTGCACTTGCGACAGTTAAATGAACACAGCATGCTTTTCGTTTGTATGGATTTTTTTAAAACAACCTAGGGCAACACTTAAGCATATTTCCATATAACACCTTTTCCTCGTCAATATTCCACGTGCGGATTACATTCGTCATATATACATTATTGTTTGCAATGAATAGAAAATGTGCATACATTTATTTCAGCAGTTTCATTAGAAGCAATAGCAATGTAAACCCATGCTCTCGGGTTTTCGCTGAAGCAAGCTTCAAATAAAATCACACGACCAGCCATAACATATTTAGGCAAGCTGCAGTTCATACTTTACTTTTTTTGCAATCATCGTGCTCAACAATTGCATCATGCTTCCCGTACTCATCCCTGAGGATATATACGAATTCGCAAGAGTACTCGTACGTTATAATTAATAGGTTGCCAATGTTGATAACGTGTCGGAACAGCACACCATCATCACATGTGCTCTTTTATTGTTGTACAGCTTGTCGTAAATTACCTGCGGTTTATACTGCGGCCGATTTTCATCGCTGCTCGTATACGACATGCTACATTTTTAGGAAAATTAACTTAGTTCAGTCACGAAACGATTTTTTAGGAAAGTCTTGAAATTTACTGTTACGGGTAACCCCTTTTTACATTAATTTTGTTTGGATTCGGGACTCGATTAGGGAGTAAATTAGTTAAAACCTCTTTCGCATAAAATAATCGTGAATTTATTGATGAATTTTTTTCGTTGCGTTTGTACACTCCGTTGTGAAACAACCTTTACATTTTATTTCGCCGTAGTTGCGTATCTTCGAACTGTCGCTTTGACGTCTGTCACCGAGACGTGTTATTGGTACCTCTTGCTTTGGATCGTTTTATGTTCAGTTTGATTGTGTGTGTGTCTCGGTATCGTTCGCTCCGAATTCGTGTGAGTGTTCATGAAAATTTTACCTCTGCGCGTTCGGCCTCGCTCGGCCGCTAACCCTTTTGATTTCCTTCCTTCTCTCTTTCTCTCGTGGGGAATGCTCCGTGTTTTTCTTGCCTTTAACGGTCGGCTTTAAAGACCGATAATTATTACAAGGCGCTTGGTCAACTGGGAATTTGCTTTATTTTCCCACTTGAAGATTTTCTCTAATTTCTCTGATTAATCTTCCTTCTTCTACCGATCCTTGCTTCTTACTATTTTGCCTTTTTCTCATTTCAGTCCCGATACCATCTTTTCACGAATATTGTCCTTACTTTTTCGAGCTTGGATGTATAATCGCTACTCCAGACACTCGAGTCCCTAATCAGAGTGCCAAAGCCTTGACTCCTCTTTGTCCACCCTCAGCTTATCCTTCTGCGAAACATTATCCTTGCTTCTTTCAGCTTGGACCTATGTTCGTCTCCGGACTTGCGTCTGAGGTGGACTTCCATAAAGAAGTGCCTTCCTATCCTCAGGAAGGCCCTTTTCTACCCCTGGTTTCCCGCGAATTCTTCCCCTTCCCAAGCGCCTTTTTACAATTAATATTGCTTTAATGTTTTCTTCTTTCTTTTTCTTTTTCTATTGTTATTATCCCGTACTTCGGGGTTTTCCCGAGGGATGGCACAACTTGTGCCGTTTCGGGCTAATTTCTCCATGAGAGATAGAGACGGCCGCCGCCGCGCTTGACCCCTTATTACCCCGCGCGTGAGACGGATCTCTCCGTCTCATTGTCCCCCGAAGTCCTCGGAATTTCCCGAAACTCCAAGCCTTCTTGTAGCATCCGGGACATTCCGAGGATTTCTCCTTAAAACAATGACTTATTATAAAAACGCAACAATTTTTTTTTTTTTTTTAGCAAACACTTTATTTTATCAAGACATAATGCTCTGCCTAAAAAAAAAACTTTTCGTGAGAAACTCCGCAAACATAAACCAAAAACCATTTTCAAAAAAAAAAAACTTTTCCGCAACAATTTTTCGTAAAAAAAAACTTTTTCACAGCAGTTTTTCAAAACAAAAAAAAATTTCGCAACGATTTTTACAATAAAAAAAAAAAAACTTTTTCACAACACTTTTTTAAAACAATTTTTCATAACCACAAAAAAAAACTTTTTCGCAAAAAAAAACTTGCGCAAAAAAGACTTTCGCAAAAAAAACTTTTTCGCAACGGTTTTTCAAACAATTTTTCGTAACCACAAAAAAAAACTTTTTCGCAAAAAAAAAGAATTTTTTCGCAAAAAAAGACTCGTAAAAAAGAAAACTTTTTTGCAACAGTTTTTCAAACAATTTTTCGTACCCACAAAAAAAAACTTTTTCGCAAAAAAAAAGACTCGTAAAAAAAAAACTTTCGCACCAGTTTGTCCAAACAAAAAAAAAAATTTCGCAACACTCTTTTAAAACATTTTTCGTAACCAAAAAAAAAACTTTTTCGCAAAAGAAAAAAACCTTTTTCGCGAAAAAAAAGACTCGTAGAAAAAAAACTTTTTCGCTTTCATAATAAATAAAAGAAAACACTTTGTCCAACCTTCCTCTCTGTCGTGCCACGCGGTTTAAAACCTGGCGTACTGTTCTTCACGCCGCGCACTTTTTTTTTTTTTTTTTTTTTTTATAACGATGCGATCGACCTTTCGTCGTCCTCCTCACTTTCGTCGTCCTCCTCCCGGGAGTCGTCCTCCTGGGAGTCGACGATCCACCCCCACCGCTCGTCCTCCTCCTCGTCTTCTTCATCCGCTGGTGTCTCCAAGAACTCCCATGGTTCGACCGGGGGCATGGGCTCGTCCTGAGGTGCAGCCAGGGCTCCTCGTTCTCCTGATGACGTCGCCGCATACTTTCGAGCGTATAGCCGGTGCATGTGGGCTGCACTCAGCATTTCGCCCGGGTGAGCCCAGGCGATTCCGGTCCGACGGCTCCCTGTCTCTGCCCATCCTTGGGCCAGCATTATGTCCGCCATGGTGCTGCCTTGAAGTAGCGAGTTTCCTTCCAGGGTAAGGTTGACCCACACACCTCCCCTTTTAGCTTCTACCTCGATGATGTTCATGTTCCATGTTTCTCCATCCATGAGAAGCGCTATTTGTGCCTCGGCTTTCTCATCGAGGGATTCTCGCGCTGGTTCCATCGTCTCAATGGCACAGGCTATTGCCTGGTATGGGATCTGCCATAAGTCTCGCGGTGGCGTGAAACAATTCTCCTGGTCCACCACCGTCGAGCTTCCCCAATCGCCCATCCATGCTTCGTATTTTCCATTGATCTTACTGACGATGGTGGCCCTCGACAATTCGTCGCCTTGTTCAATGAGCACGGCAGCTCCCTCGAATAGCTCCTTCTCGACTGCAGGGTGCACCTCCGGGTGATCGCGCCGTATCGCTTCTATTTTTCTGATGGTCTCATCTGCTCCTGGCAGATGCACGTGATAGCGATTCACGTCGTGAATCGCGCAGATTTGGACTCCCGTATACACGTCGAAGAGCTCCTTGACTGGGAAATTTTTGAATGGTCGTGGCTTCGTGGCTTTCTTTCGGACTGCTCGTTTGAGGTATTTCTGCCCGCTTGATACCCTTTCTTTCTTAGAGCCCCTGTGCCTTTCCGGGATACCATTCGATGATATTCGCGTCCGTCACCCTGTACAGCTCGTATGTTTCCTCCTTGTTGTTGTTTTGTTCGGTTTTTCTCTCCTTGCTTGTCGTACGTCTCGCCGATCTCCTCGCCTGCCGGATATATTTTCTCCAATTTTTTTATAGTTTTTCGGTTTTCGGTAGGTCGATTTTGATGAGTATCCATGTTCCCTTCCTGTACGCCATCGTATCTGTTTTTCAACTATGTGCCTCTTCCTTATATACCCTTTCCCCTTCTTAGTTTTGTCCGCGGTCGATGGCCTATCTACTTGAGTTTTTCATCGTGTGATCGTTTCTCGCCGATCAGGCTTGACCTCTCGTTCTGTCCCGCCTTTATATCTGTGTCTATTTTCGGGCTTGTTTCCTCGTTTCTGTGCTGGTATTTCTTAAAAAGGCTTCCGTGAAATTTTCCTCTTTCTTTTCTCGTGATCGGGTCTATCAGCAAGTATGTTGCTATACCCACACATTTTTTTTATTCTATACGGTCCTTCATAAAGCGGTAAGAATTTTGCCGTAATTTGTTTCGCTGGGTCTGAAACATTTAGGGCTCTCACGAGCACCAGTTCTCCCTCCTGAAATGTGTAGGTCTTGTGTCTCTGATTAAATTTGGCTGCCCGCGCCCATCCTTTTTTTTGTATTCGTTCCTTGGCCAGTTGAAGTTTTTCTGCATAGCTCATTTTGTCTGATCGATCTCCGTCGTTAAGGCCCAGGATACACTCTCGCCACATTCGGTACGGTTTTTTTTCTGATGTAGCTCTTGAGGTGTAAATTCCGTCGTTTCATGGTGTGTTTGGTTTATGCATTCTTGCACAATAGGTACCCATTTAAACCATCCAGAGTGTTTCTCCGCAAGGAAGGTTCTAAAGAATCTTCCGAGTTCTCGATTGACTCTTTCAACAATATTCCCTTGTGGATGGCGTATAGAGGAAAACACCGCTTGGATCCCTTCTTCTTTCAGTTTTTCAAGCCATTGCTTTGCGGTAAATTGCGTTCCATGGTCAAACTGAATTCTCCTTGGCTTCCCGTATTTCGGAATATAATCGCCAAAAATCTTTCTTATCGTTGAGGCTGCGTCTGCCTTTTTCAGTGGGTACAGGACCACATATTTCGTGAACGCATCTATCGTCACCAATATGTGTCTTGTTCCTCCTACCGATGTTGGTAAGGGTCCATAGAAAGCGATGGATAACAGGTCCCTCGGTCCTTCTGGAATTATTGTCTGCATCTCTGCGTATGACGTCTGGACCGCCACCTTATTCTTTTGACAGGTGTCGCATGTTGCAATAATCTGGCGGATTTGTCTGGCGAAATGCGGGTACGCAAAATCCTCCTCTAGCATTCGAAAAATTTTTGTTGCTCCTTGGTGTCCGAATATCTCGTGGCATTCCCTCACCAGGTTCTCTATCAAAGCTTCTGGTAGTATGACTTTCCAAATCCCGTTTCTTGTTTGCTTCTGAAGGCAATTTCCAATTATCCGATACCTCTTGTCTGGTCCTTCTTTTTGGCATTGATCCCAGATTCCTTCTAGATTTTCCTGTTGCCTCTGTAAGTCCCCTACCGGCTCTAAATCTTTTACTAGTTTGGTGGTCGGTTCCTTTGCGAGGGTGGTCGTGAGCATATTTCCTCCCGGTGAGTTCAGGTCGACTCCTTCGGGTGGGCGGCTGAGGGTGTCTGCCACCTTATTCTTTGTCCCTGGACAATGTTCTACTTCCAGATTGTAGTCCTGTATTAACAATGCCCATCTCAGGAGCCTGTCTCCCGCAAAACGACATGTGTTAAGGACTGTCAGAGCCTTATGATCGGTTATGACCTGGATTTTGGCTCCCAGCAAATAGGTCCGGAATTTTTGCAATGCCCAGACGACTGCCAATAATTCCTTTTCTGTCGTCATATATCCAATTTCGGCTCCTTTTAGAGTACGGCTTGCAAACATCACGACTCCTTCGGTTCCTTGTATATCCCGTTGACTCAGAATCGCCCCGAGAGCGTAATCGCTTGCGTCCGTTGTTAATATGTACGGTTTTGCCGGGTCAGGGTGTCGGAGCATAACTGTATCGATAAATGAACATTTTATTCTATCGAATGCTTTTTCTTTTGTGGTGTCCCATTCCCACGTTTTTCCTTTTTTTAATAATTCTAATAATGGCACAGTTTCTTTCGCATGCTGTTGTGTGAATTTTGTATAAAAATTCACCAGACCTAAAAAACCCCGGAGTTGTTTTATATTTTTAGGTCTTGGAAATTCTTTGATCGCTTTTATATTCTCTGGGTGCTGTTTCAACCCTTCGATGTTCAGGATGTGTCCTAAAAACGTCACTTCTTTTTTAAAAAACATTGACTTTTTAAAATTGAGCGTCATGTTGTGCTGACGAATTCTCTCGAATATGTTTGCCAGGTGGTCTAGGTGTTCCCAGGGATCTTTTGACAGACATAATAGGTCATCTACGAAATTGACGACCGAGTTTCCCAGCCCTTGCAACACAATGTCGAGTCCTTTAATTAGACTGGCGGTGCTCGTTTTTAATCCAAAAGGTGTGACTGCAAATTGGTAGCATTTCCCTTCATGTAGAAATGCCGTATATTTTCTTGATCCTTCTTCCAGCGGAATTTGCCAGAAACTGCTTGTCATATCCAAGCTTGACATGACTCTTTTTCCTCCGCACTGTTGAAAAATCTCCTCCGTGGACGGTGCTGCATCGTGATCTTCAATGAGGTACTTGTTGAGCTGCCTTGCGTCCAGGCATAGTCTCACTGAGCCGTCCTTTTTTATCACCATTACTAACGGATTTATGTATCGACTGCTAGCGCGTTCGATCACCCCATGCCTTATCATTCTGTGAATTTCCTCATTCACTTTCATTCGGTATTGTATCGGCACTGGGTACGATCGATGCACATATGGTTCTGCATATTTTAGTTCCAAACGGTGTACGTATTCGGTCATTCTTCCTGGGTTTTTGCTGAATATCTCCTGGTATTTTTTTATTAGTTCTTTAAAACTTCTTTTTATTTCCGGCAAAATTTCTGAGCACTCTTGCAGTTTCTCGTCGACTTCTCTTTCGGTTAGGCCTTCTGCTTCCTCCTCTTTCGTCTCAAGGATTTCGCTGATCTGGATGTTCTCAAGGGGTTTTAGTATTTGCCATATGCCACCTTCATAGATGGCCGCTTGGACTTCTCCGACCCGGATTTCTCCTATAATCGTGTCCACGACTATTTGTAGCTCAAACATCCCGTCAATTCCCAGGATTGCCTCTCTCTGAAGCGTGGGGACGACGAAGACATGGAGTGCACCTTTTTTTCCATATATCTGGGCCTCGACCATGATTTGCCGGCGTACCTTTCCGGCGTTTCCACCGAATGCCCCTTTTAAGTTTGTGCTTCGTACCGGTAATCCCGGGCATCCGTTGAATCTTTCTTTATTTTTTTCGTACATTTCCTCTGATATACACGTGATTTCGCTCCCACTGTCGATGAGTGTTTTGATTTCTAGACCTTCCATCGTAATCATGAGTTCAGCGCATCGAGGGTATATCCGCCTTATCTTTTCGCTGGTTTCTTGCAGGAATTCTCTTGGGCTCTCATATATATCATACTGTTTTGTCGATCGCTCTTCTTTCTTCTTTTTTTTGTAGACATTCCTGTCCGGGGAAGGTTCTTTAGGCCCCGACTGGGCTGTCGCAGTTTTCCCTGGGCCCTCTCGTTCCTCCGAGGCCTTTTTACGTTGCTTCTTTTCTTTTAATTTTTCTCTTCTTTTTTGATTATAGTGTTGTCGTTGTCTTGCTTCTTCCAATGCCTCCTTCGTTATTTCATCATCGCTGGTTGCGCCTCGTGCTGGCATATTCTGGGAGTTATTTGCCACTGTTACGGGCGCAACCACTACTCGTTTCCCGAGATTGTTTCATTGTTTTCCTCTGATCTGGGCCTCTCTTCCGTTTCTGTTTTTTCTTTTTCGCTTCTGTCGTTTTTCCATGTTGGGGCATTGGGGTTTAGTGGAAAATTTCCGCGACACCCTTGGTTTTGCCATTGGTTTTGTCCCTGCCACCTTGGTTGGGGCCGTGTTTCTGGTCTCTCCCAGGGTTTGTTCTGTGGCATAAACTGTTTAATTCCGGAAAATCTATTTTGGCTCCATGGCTGATTGAGCGGGAAGAATCCTCCGGAGACCGTCCCTCCAAATCTCGGAGGCACGCGTTTTCCGTTTAATGGGCCATCACCATCCGTTCCTTCGAGGAGTTCTAAAAAATGCTCAATCGTTTTTGTCCCACTGACTCGGACTGCCATCCGTATTTGGTCATCAAAATGTTTTGCGAGTTTCTTTATAATTTGTTCGTCCCCCATTTTCTCGGTGAGATCCTTTGCATTTCCGAAGATTCGTGTGGCATATTCTGCCCGGGTCTTTTTGTGGCCATCCCACTCATAGGCCCCGAACTCTAAATTTCTACGGACTTTATCCTGTATTTCTTGGCTCCAGTATCTTCCCTTAAATTCTGTGGCGAATTCTTGGATCGTTTGAATTCCTTCCCCAATCACACACCACCAGTCTTTGGCGGCCTCTCGAAGGGATTTACTTGTCATATAATGAAGGTCTCCTCCTCCGGTGAATCTCCAAAATTCCTCGAATTCCCTGAGAAATCTCATCGGTCTCTCTTTGCCATCGCCGTTGAATATTGGTGGTTTTTGTTTGGCTGCATACATTTGACTCGTATTTAGCCCACCGCTCCATGTAATGTTTTGGATAGATTCGTTGCCTCGTTGTTTCAATGCGTCCTCGCACTCGTGGATTCTTCGAGTATTTTCGTTGATGGCACTCCCCATGCTCTGCGAAGTCTGTGCGAACGAGATCAGACCCCCCATGGCACGTCTAAACCTCTTATCAATTTTCTTCCATTCTTCTTCGCTCTTCTTTTTCAGTTCTTCATGGTTTTTCTCCGTCAGCTTTTGGGTGATGATGATTTTTCTCTCAGCTCGTGCTTCTGCTTGCTTCATTTTTTCCTGTAACGCCTTCTTGATTTCTTCTTGCGTCCGTAGGTTTCTCCCAGCACACACATCGTCGTGTGCTTTTATCTCCTCCTGCGTGGTGGATCGCTCCTGCCGTTGTTCGTTTCTTAATTTATTTATTCCGATAATGATGGATTTCAGCGTAGCATCCACATCCTTCATTATTTCCGTGGTATTCAGCCCAACGTTGAACGTGCCATCGTTTTGAGAATTCTCGTTTGTAATCGGTGCAATTTCTGATAGTCGCCCGATATTTTCACGTGCTCTAACTCTTTAGGCCCCAAGTAATCCGTCTGCCGTGGTCGATTCCCATTGGAGTGAAATTTCTTCTTCTGGTTGCGACATTCTTGCGATCGGTTTTTCTTTACTATAATCGAGCCCCACGTTTGCCGCCAAATGTTACGGGTAACCCCTTTTTACATTAATTTTGTTTGGATTCGGGACTCGATTAGGGAGTAAATTAGTTAAAACCTCTTTCGCATAAAATAATCATGAATTTATTCATGAATTTTTTTCGTTGCGTTTGTACACTCCGTTGTGAAACAACCTTTACATTTTATTTCGCCGTAGTTGCGTATCTTCGAACTGTCGCTTTGACGTCTGTCACCGAGACGTGTTATCGGTACCTCTTGCTTTGGATCGTTTTATGTACAGTTTGATTGTGTGTGTGTCTCGGTATCGTTCGCTCCGAATTCGTGTGAGTGTTCATGAAAATGTTACCTCTGCGCGTTCGGCCTCGCTCGGCCGCTAACCCTTTTGTTTTCCTTCCTTCTCTCTTTCTCTCGTGGGGAATGCTCCGTGTTTTTCTTGCCTTTAACTTTATTTATTTAGAATTTGCTTTATTTTCCCACTTGAAGATTTTCTCTAATTTCTCTGATTAATCTTCCTTCTTCTACCGATCCTTGCTTCTTACTATTTTGCCTTTTTCTTTTTTCAGTCCCGATACCATCTTTTCACGAATATTGTCCTTACTTTTTCCAGCTTGGATGTATAATCGCTACTCCAGACACTCCGGTCCCTGATCAGAGTGCCAAAGCCTTGACTCCTCTTTGTCCACCCTCAGCTTATCCTTCTGCCAAACATTATCCTTGCTTCTTTCAGCTTGGACCTATGTTCGTCTCCGGACTTGCGTCTGAGGTGGACTTCCATAAAGAAGTGCCTTCCTATCCTCAGGGAGGCCCTTTTATACCCCTGGTTTCCCGCGAATTCTTCCCCTTCCCAAGCGCCTTTTTACAATTAATATTGCTTTAATGTTTTCTTCTTTCTTTTTCTTTTTCTATTGTTATTATCCCGTACTTCGGGGTTTTCCCGAGGGATGGCACCACTTGTGCCGTTTCGGGCTAATTTCTCCATGAGAGATAGAGACGGCCGCCGCCGCGCTTGACCCCTTATTACCCCGCGCGTGAGACGGATCTCTCCGTCTCACGCGCTACATCTGCTATAAATTGGTAGTTAACTGATACGCATATCAAATTTGAAAGGGCTCGTCTTATTAAATATGAAGAAAAATACACAGGGGTATAGGGACTACATGTCACAAATCATATAACTTTCCATATAGCGTGGATATAGCGTGGAAAGAGGACCCCTAGCAACTCACGTGGTTAAAGTAGTAGGACACACTACTCGGAAAATTCCGAGAAAAATCGATTCAAAGTTTCTTAGGCGCCTTATGAGTTTAAAATGTGAGGCACTCGTCGAGCCACCGTCTAGTTTAGAGGGTTAGGGCTCGGTCTTTTGCGCCGAAGGTCTCGCGTTCGATTCCTCCTTCGGATCTTATTTTTTTTCTTTCTTTTTTTTATCATCCCAACAATTATTCAAAAAGTTTCTTCTCCCGACATTATTTAAAAAAATTATTTATATTAATTTTTTTAAATTACTTTCATTTTTTAAAATTATTTTCTTTTTTGTCTAATAAAACAATTCATAACGGTGGGTTATTTTTAATTTTTCATGGTAAAGTATATGAGGAGGAACATTGGGTTTTTAATGAGAATAAGAAAGTCGATTTGGAAAAATTCACTTTTTATTTATATAATAATTATATATAAAAACCACAGTGATAGTTATCGTAGAAACAAACAAAGCAATAATTTTTGCGACATCTTGCGCAACATATTAAAGCCGTTTTTTCTACAATCGCAGGGAGTTTGCAATACATCCGTACAAAAACATGTCCCATTACCATTCATAAAAATGTTTCTAGTAACTGATCATTTTGAGGCAAACCAGTCGTATTGAATCATGTCTCGGAATATTGGTGACGATAATTGATGGTGAATTATTCAATGGATTTTTATACAATCTTCCCGGGAATTAATTTCACGATTCTGCTCTAACAATTCGCTGCAATTTTGCAAGCGCTTTATGAAATTTTTAACTTGTGTGTAAAAGTAAACGTCACAAGGTGCACCAATGAATCCCCGGGAAGATTGTATAAAAATCCATTGAATAATTCGCCATCAATTATCGTCACCAATATTCCAAGACATGATTCAATATGCCTGGTTTGCCTCAAAATTATCAGTTACTGGAAACGTTTTCATGAATGTTAATGGGACATGTTTTTGTACGGATGTATTGCAAACTCCCTGCAATTGTAAAAAATCCGCTTTTATATGTCGCGCAAGATGTCGCCAAAAGTATTGCTTTGTTTGTTTCTACGATACTTACCACTGCGGATTTTGTATATAATTATTATATGAATGTCGACGGGGATTATTTTCTCTAACCACGGAAACGGAAATGAGAACTCAACCGGGATCTGGTGCGAGAAACCGTCACCTTCGGCCGTTCCTCTCGTGCGCGTGCATCCGCAGTACCCGGCGCGCCAGAGACGTTTTGCCGCCGGACGCCTCAACCGGACTAAACTGGGGTCGGGAGGATCCAACCCGACCCACCAAACGGAGACTGGAGCTCTCCTAAATTTTTGGTTTCCCGGAATTCTAACCGGGTTCGGCGTCTGGAGGTCTCCTCGATTTTTTATCGCCGGAATCGTTTAACCGGACTAACTGGATGCACTTTCACGGGGGAGAACGGTTGCAGTAAAGCACGGCCGCTCAGGCTGCAGGTTGTGGTAGAGGGGTCGGGATTCAATGGGGAGTAGCGTGAACGATCACGGGATCTGTCACTTTCGCGACACCGTCGACATCACGATAGTAGTATAACAGGACCGGTTCTAACTCTGGGATCTCAGGGGGCGCGGAGCAGGGGCTCCAGCGCGGGGGACCGAGGGCAGTCGTCATGCGGCGTGGAGGGGGAAGGCGACCGAGAGTGGGGGCGTGATGATACGCGAAGCTGAGCGATAAGGGGGGTTTGACGCGGGGCCGTTGACACCATAGGGTGGTGGGTAAATGTTGAAAACTCATAAAATCGTGTGATTTATTAAAATCATTAAAATGATTTACATATTATCGATGCAGGCGGAGCGTTTTTATTACGTCACTGGAAGTCCGTACAAAGAACAATTTAGATATGCGTGCGCACGTGTGTGTGTGTATGTGTGTGTGTGCGCGTGCGTGTGCGTGTGCGTGTGCGTGTGCGTGTGCGTGCGTGTGTGTGCGTGTGCGTGAGCGTGTGCGTGCGTGCGTGCGTGCGTGTGTGTGTGTGTGTGTGTGTGTGTGTGTGTGTGTGTGTGTGTGTGTGTGTGTGTGTGTGTGTGTGTGTGTGTGTGCGCGCGTGTGTGTGAGAGAGGGAGAGAGAGAGAGAGAGAAACAACTATGAGTGGCTAGCATTTTTTTTCGATAATATAAAAAACTGCAGTTGCTATATGAAGGGCGGCCTTTCAAAGTGCCATAAAATGCCTTATTTATTATATGCAGCTGCGGCTATGAGAGGAGTCATTGTTCCATAAATAAACAAATTTTAATCCCATCGCGATTTTGGTTTCATTCCGAAATGTAACGTCAAGATGTTTACATGCGCGAGTATGTATGCAGTGCATCCGGCCAAACACCCCCTGGATTTTACCAAAAACAAACTCGAACAAGTTCCAAAGGTCGTGCTCTTAAAATATTGGGGTCATTATATTGGTTTACTGTGGGATCGTTTGCCAGAACATCATTGCAACGACAGTGAAGTGATATCATACCGTCAATGCATGGAGAATTATAATACGCCACAAATGATAGTAGATGTACTAGGGGGGTTCTAACTCAAAGGGAGGTTGTGTGTCAAAAGTGGTGAAGCCAAGGTGGCGCCACCGTCGTGGGGAGGTCGCTGGGCGCGTGTGACGTCACAGAGGGGCCTCTGCGGCGGTGGGGGGGATGTGGTCCGCGAAGCGCCGGGCGGGGGGGGGGGGCGTCGATGAGTGTTTTGTGTGTATGTGCGTGCGTGTGTGCATGCGTGTAGGGAAGCCAAGGTGGCGCTACGGTCGTGGGGAGGTCGGCGTGCGTGCGTGCGTGCGTGCGTGCGTGCGTGCGTGTGTGTGTGTGTGTGTGTGTGTGTGTGTGTGTGTGTGTGTGTTTTTATGGCTAGGAAAATTTTCGAGAGTGAGATAACGATAGTTCCCATATGAAGGGTGGCCCTTTAAAGCCCATAAAATGCTTTATTTATTGCATGCAGCTGCAGCGTTATTCCGAAACAAGTTTCAACCCGTCGAAGTTTCATTCCACAAGATTACGTCAAGATGTTCACATGTGCAAGTATGTACGCAGTGCATCCGGCCAAGCACCCCCTGGACTTGACCAAAAACGAGCTCGAACAGGTTCCAAAGGTCTTGCTCCTAAAGTATTGGGGTAACTTTATTGGTTTACTGTGGGATCGTTTGCCGGAGCATCATCGGAACGATAGTGAAGTGATATCGTATCTTCCATGCATGGAGCATTATAATACGCCACAGATGAAGGATCACATTGATGGTCCCCCACCCCAACGTCGGGACTGTGAAAAGTGTTGCGAGGGGGGAAATTCTCTACGTGCGAGGTTCTTCGAACGAGTGTTCTTCGAATGTGTAGAGTGCAACAACTGTTTGCATCACAGTCATCATCGTAGAGTTTTCAACGCTTGGTGCTATGTAAAAAATGTACGAAAAAACTTTTTCATCGAATATAATGTAAAAAAAAAAAAAAAAAAATTGTCGTCAAACTGTATTCGCCGTAGATATGGGAAATAAATGGAGAACAATATTTGTTCAAAGTGTTTTTATTCATTTTAAAAAAATCCCCCGCTCACACAACGCTTCGTACACAGAGAGCCAGCTTTTCAACGACTTGACATTCGCTTTGGCGCAATTGTATTTTGTATTGAAGGAATGATGGGGACATTTAACGTTTGCGATTTTCGGCAACTTCTGCAGCGATGGACAGTCCAGAGTCTCCAGATCGATGACTTTTGTTGCTGAATCCGTGAATCTCGATAGTCATGAGCACTTCTCGAATCCCTTGGCATAGATCGTAGGAGCTCCTTCCAAGATTCCTCGAATTGTCGTTCTAGCTGCCTTGTATGGTATGCCGCTGTGTTCCCATCGTATTCCATGATAATTGCGTTCCAGCCACTTGTTTGTCATTTTGTACTTGGCCGGTAAAGCGTCCCAGGCGAATGGTGCATCGAAGAAGAATGTCAGCGGTTCAGCGTTCTTCTCATAGAGTTTGACGATGGACATCTCCTTTAGGACAAATTCGTTGACGGGTCTCTTGAACCCTTGCACGTCGACGATAAGCTCCATGTTGACTGAAGTGGGCGCGGATCATTGGCATGATTTTATACCAATTTTTTAACCCCACCACTGAGTGGATTGTACTCGACAATACGATCATGGAGGATCATGCAGTACGCTGAAGTTTGCGGTGGAATATTGTTTTTCAATTCAAACTCAAGGCGCACATCAACAGGACCGGACTTGAGCGAATCGTTTTGTTTTGAGCAGTCAATGACAACGAGGGGCGCTTTTTCTAAAAATTCAACCCTGCTCAGCCATGGTTCAGCCTCTTTGTTGTAATAGGTCGGTTGAAAGTTTGCATACATCTCGTAGAGAATAGCATATTGATTTTGATCAATGTTCAAATTCAAATTTCCATACGGATAACATTGCGAGTTGAGGTATAGTTTGACGTCGCTCAGGTTACAATGATCAAAGTGGCTCGCATTGTGTTGTTTCTTATTTTTCCGTTCCGTCTGCAACGCGAGTATGACATATCGTGGCTTCTCCAGCTGATTCGAAGTTTTCACAGACCACACGTGCTTGGAGGTGGCAGGCAGCAATGGATATTCATACAGTTCCCATGTTCGGAAACTCATGGAAATTGGTGCGTCTTTGGCGAGAAACTTTAACAGTTGAATTTTTCGCTGATCCGAGACTGTCACATACGGCACGAGCCATTCTATTTTATGCAATGCAAGTTTGTAGTCTTCGGGCGCTGTTTGTACAATGGCATTGTCGTCGGTCTTTGATCTCGTGAGAATCAACTCGTGCTTGGCATTTACGACAATTTTCCGATAATCTTCGGCAAATCCGAGGAGCATGCTGAGCGGAATGCACACATCAAAGTTTCCCGATACATCTACAATCGGCTTGGTCTCTTCGACATCGAGCCATCCAGTGTTCTCGAGCATAGAACTCTTGGCCGGTGAGAGAGATGAATATCCCTTAATTACACTCGTAATGCCGACATTCTTATTACGATCGATTTCTATGGCATTCAGCTCATATCGCACTTCCTCAAACAAATGACAAATGGCATTGTTGACGAGACTTGTAGCAGTGGTTGGCGCCCCATCACGCTTGGATAATTTTCCACATATGTGTAGCGAACTCTTGCTTGGCAGGATAGAGAGGTCTTGATGTTGAATGGCAATACGGATTTCATCGCTGTTATTGAAGGTTGAAGATGCATATGGCTGATGAGCGTGAATCTCACAATGGATGATGGATTCATCAAAGACCACAGGCGTTTGAATGTTTACAATTTCTTCTTCCATTTCACGCAACAGATGCACAGAGCACAGACTAAATAATTTTTTACACGCTTTCGCCACGCACTTTGAGACCCAAACTCTTCAAGAGTAGCACGTTTTGAGGTGTTAGCACTTTGGGCGCTGGCCGACGACTGATTGTTTTTATCCATGACCGTTTATTGTTATTGGAAGATCTGTTGAAAACAATGCCCATCACGACTTTATATGCAGGCGTATGGTGATTACTTCACCGCGGAAATTTACCAAATCACCGTCTTGATCCACTATGCGAAGCTGTATCGTGTCAATCGTTCGGCTCGTGATTGGCAGATAAATTACGTGGGAGGGAACTTCAATGATCTTATAGCCAGGTGGCACAGATGGAAAAAATTCGTGAATTGTGTGTACTTTTTGTCCGTTAATATAGGCGCCAGCGGTAATGTTGCACTCAACGCGTAAGGCGTTCACTTTGAGAATGGCTACTGGAAGATCGGATTCGTGTCTTTTATTGGCTTCCAATTTGCGTGCGGTGAAGCCTAGTAGATGACCAATAGAATCTTTTGGCTCAAAATTGACATCACGATCACACTCGATCTCACTGCGTAGCGTGTTATTGTTGGGTTTAATGCTGATGGTGATGTTTTTACGCGCGAGCTCTGCTTGTACAAACGTCTCAATATCCTCTATTTCATAACTGCCCGTAGGTATCGTCAACACCTCATCTCCCACGTAAAGTTTATCATGGTCAACGTCGATATTTGGAATAGAGTTGAAGGTTAGCAATTCCACGAGACCGAGGGTATAATTTTTGTGTGGCGAGAGTTCGATGGGAGGAAAGTACTGCGCCTCGAGTATGGACGATGAGCCAGATATGGTCAATGTTAAACTATCATCCATGATGCTGGTAAATTGACAACTGAATTCTCCACGTCATTTCCCTCCTATATATAGTGTATATTTGTCTTTGTGCTGCAATTGTCGAGAAAGAAACTTGAGACACAAATGTCCACATTCAATCGTATCATATTCCTGATATCTAGTATAATTATAATGAACGCTACCGACACGGAAATATCTCATGAGCTCGGATGGTGGTGGAAGATTGCCGAAACTATCAAAGTACATGACTTTCGATCCGGTCTTTTTGTAAGCGACCCAATGCGTGCCAGGACCGACATTTTCATCCAAATTTACAATTGCTGCTTCACATTTGAGAGGTCCGCTCGCAGGCAATGTGTCGCGCATGTAAACTCCACGAAAATGTGGAATCTTTAGGATTTTTGCATATTTAAGTAGGTCGTGGTCGGTGAGGGGTTGGTGTGGTAGCGTTACTTCTAGTTTTTTGGCTTAATATGAAGGCCCAATCCTTGCTTATATGGTTTCAGATGTAGACCCCGACCTAATGCAATTGCTTCAATTGTTCGATTATGGCGCTTACTTTCATCCAATTCACGTTTAGCTGCTTGAGCAGCATTTACGGCTTTAGCTATACTAGCCGCACCACCCGACAAAGCACCCGCAGCGCTAAGACCCGCAAAAATGGGCACGAGGAAGGGCAATAAACCACCAATTTTATGGGGTACAGGTAGAACCCGAGGTGTGCGCACTTTACCACCTTGCAACTTTACAGCTGCACGAGCACCCTTTAAAGCTGATTTGATAATCTCATGCGGATCATTACTTTGACTCATTGTCTTCTTTGCAGCGCCAATTATCTTTTTCAAACAAACGCCACCCTTGCGGGCCTTCATTCTCATGCCAAATTTTCTCTTTGTCTTCATAATATTTGCCACACCCCAAGCACTGGCTTTTTCACCGATACTAGCGTCTCTCGCGGTAACACGTTGCCTAGCCTGTTCAGCCAACACTTTATCCGCCAAATGTCTCGCCTGAAGATTATCCGGATTTTTCGAATACGCAATATCGTGGTGTTTGGAAGCCGTATCCAATGGATTAATGCCCGGATCACCACGAGCAAGGCGCTTGGCCAACTTTGTGCCTGGTCCACAATACTGTGTGACGTGATTTTTTGAGCCACGTCACAAAAAGGCTACCGATGCTCAAGCTATGCTCTCGATGTCCGGGTTGCGACCCATGCGTTAGTGTTACGGGTCCTTTCTCTAGAGTGTTTGTTTTGTTAAGTTTGAGGTTTTGGATTAAGTTTTCGTTTTAGTTAGGTTGGCGTGCGGAACTCGGTCGAGCGGCGTATGGCTCAAGGTACCGAGCAATCTCGACCGAGGGATGCACCCAATGAGGCCTCTCGGGGAATCGGTGCACGCCCGGCTGAAACGCCGGCGCCCCACCGTAGCGGTGCATCGTGCTGGAGAGCGGGCCGTTTAGGTTACGGGCGGAGGCTGGAGATCTCCGCGCCGCGCTTCTGGACAGAAGCTTTGCCCGCTTTCGCACGGTGGCCCGGGGATGCGATCTCCGAGAGCCTCCATGTTACCGATGAGAAAAGGTCCCGATTTGTTACCGTTCCGTTTTCGGGGTAACTCGGGCAGAAAATATAGATTCCGAAAGGAATATTCTATTAGAATATTCCAGCTCCCGAAATAATATTTCAGCTCTCGATATTATACGAGATAAAGTTCTCGCTTGAACCGGCGATTTCGCATGGTCCGATGCCGCGAGCGTGTTGACATTTTTTCTGTTAACGCGCTCTGTCTCGCTCTCGCATAATCCCTCGCACGCCGGCCTTGGTCGCGCGAGGTACAGAGTTGCTACCGAATCTTCGCGTGAGACGGTTGTCTCCCAAATCGCGATCGCTCCCGATTTTAGTGATATCGTGATAGAGTTGTCGATCAGACGCCGCGATGGAGAGACGTGTCGTGTCTCTCCCGCGCTCTCGTTCTCGCGTAGAGGCACGTCGTCGTGCTCTCTCGTTCCCGTTCGTGTAACATTTCGCGGGCAGTTCGTGTTCGCGATTGGATTTCGTTACGTGAAAAGTTTTCGGGTGGCTAATCCACCGGCTCCCGCACTATAAAATAAAATCTAATTTTATTTTATAGTGACGTTACCGTCATCGCGCAAGTGATAGTTTCCGTGCTCGCTCACGCTACTCCCCGGTGAATCCCGACCCCTCTACCACAACCCACAGCCTGAGCGGCCGTGCTTTACCGCCACCGTTCTCCCCCGTGCAAGTGCATCCAGTTAGTCCGGTTAAACGATTCCGGCGATCAAAAATCGAGGAGGTCTCCAGACTCCGAACCCGGTTAGGATTCCGGGATACCAAAAATCAAGGAGAGCTCCAGTCTCCGCCTGGCGGGTCGGGTTTGATCACCCCGACCCCAGTTTATTCCGGTTGAGACGACCGGAGAAACAAAGTCTCTGGCGCCCCGGGTATTGCGGATGCACGCGCACGGGAGGAACGGCCGAAGGTGACGGTTTCCCGCACCAGATCCCGTTTTGAGTTCCCGTTTCCGGTTAGAGGAAAAATCGTCCGTCACAAATGGCGCCCAACGTGGGGCCACGCCGGCGAGTAGCAGTTCTCGTGAAAGTTTAAGGGGAAAAACGGAAAGGAATAATTTAGTTATTCTTTTTTTCCCGTTCTTTCCGCCTTTCTTGCTCTCGTCGAGAAAAAGAAATATTTTCTTTTTCTCTTAGTTCTCGTAATGCGTTTCGTGTGTTTGCGATTGCTCCCGAATTGAAAAAAAAATGTGCTCTCGAGAAAAAAAAAAAACAGTGCTCCCGAAGAGAAAAAAAAAACGTGCTCCCGTGGAAAAAAAGTGTTCTCGAGTCCCAGGGATTATCGTCCATTAGGATTATTGGTCATCCTTCGGTGAGTTCCCGACGCAGTCGGAAAATTTTATTTTCGTAAAAATTTACGACTTTTTTTTCCTGCGTGGTTTCCGTGATGCGAGGCTCCGCGGAGTTGCGTCGTTCTCGTTACCGGGGGAGTTATCCTTCGACCTCCCCGGTGCTCTCGCGACTTTGAAAAATTATTTCGAAGGGAAAGGAAAAAAAGGCATCTTTTTATTTCTTTCTGTGATCCCGAGCACTTCGAAAATTTATTTTCGAAGACAAAAAAAAAATATGCTAGCTCCCGTGGTTGGGAATTTGACAAAAAAAAAAAAAAAAAAAAAGAACTCAAATTCCAAGCTTGCTCTCGTTGATTTCGGAAACGAAATCGAATTCTCGATATGGAATTTTTTTTTCATGTTATGTGCTCCGTCCTTTGAATTGGCTCGTGTCTTTTTTTTGTCGTTTTGTTAAAGTTTTCTCGTTTTCTTGTCTTTGTTCCCGGGATCTCGAAAATTTATTTCGAGATCTTTCTGCTCTCGTTACCCGAGAATTTCGTAGATTTTCTCGGGGGATCTCGATATCGAAATGACGTATTTTTTCGTTGTTGTTCTGTTTGCGTGTTTTTTTTCGATCTGCTCCCGGGGTTTCGAAAATGTCTTTTCGAGACCCGAATAATTGCTCCCGTTAGTCCGAAAAGATTTTTTTGTTTTGTTTATTTTTTTTCTTTTTGGCCGGCTCTCGAATGTTCCAGAACGACGAAATCGTTCTCGGGCTCCGTTCTCGTACCTCGCGGAGAGACCCGCGCGATATCACACATCGGGTGTCCCCGAGGTGGCACGCGCAATATCATATATCGGGTGTCCCCGAGGTGGCCCGCGTAATCAAGTAAAACTTGATTAGGCGTCGTGCGTTCCCGTTGTAAGTGGGATTACAATTTTTTTATTTTGTTTTTTTTTTTCCTTTCCCGTTGCAGATCTCGAGCAGAGCCAATAGGATTTTAATTTAATTTTAATTTTTTTAAATATTTTTTTTTTTTTTTGTTGTCCTGTTTGGCTCCAGCTTCATCGGAATTTTATTTCGATTTGAGGTTTTTGCACCGTTCCCGGATAGCGAGAAGAAATTTTTTTTTCTTTTTTTCCTTTCTTCCTCTATCGCTCTCGACCTCGTCGAATTCGTTCGACGGAGGGGAATAAAAATTCCCCCAGTTCCCGAAATTCCGAAAGTTCATTTCGGATCGAGAGAAAATATTATTTTTTTTTAAATTAATTTTCTCTCTCGCTCACGTCCCGTCGAATTCACTCGACGGGAGGGAATAAAATTTCCCTGTTCCCGTAAATCCGAATGAATAGTTCGGATCGAGAGAAAATATATATATTTTTTTTAATTTTTTTTTAAATTCATTTTCTCTCTCGCTCACGTCCCGTCGAATTCACTCGACGGGAGGGAATTAAATTTCCCTGTTCCCGTAAATCCGAATGAATAGTTCGGATCGAGAGAAAATATATATTTTTTTTATTATTTTTTTTTTAAATTAATTTTCTCTCTCGCTCACGTCTCGTCGAATTCACGCGACGGGAGGGAATTAAATTTCCCTGTTCCCGTAAATCCGAATGAATAGTTCGGATCGAGAGAAAATATATATTTTTTTTATTATTTTTTTTTTAATTAATTTTCTCTCTCGCTCACGTCTCGTCGAATTCACTCGACGGGAGGGAATCAAATTTCACTGTTCCCGTAGATCCGAACGAATAGTTCGGATCGAGACAAAATATCAATATTTTTAAAATTTTTTTTTGGAATTGATTTTTTTTTCTCTTGCTCACGTCCCGTCGAATTCATTCGACGGAAGGGAAATCAAAATTTCCCAGTTCCCGAAATCCGAAAATTTCTTTCGGATCGAGAGATAATTTTTTTTTATTCTTTTTTTTGTTTCCTCTTGCGTTCTCGTTTCCGTCGGATTCTTTCGACGGAAGGGAATTAAAATTCCCCCGGTTCCCGAAATCCGAATATTTCTTTCGGATCGAGAGATTTTTTTTTTTTTTTTTTCTTTCTCTCGCGGTCTCGTTTCTGTCGGACTCTTTCGACGGAAGGGAATGCTTATTCCCTCAGCTCACGAAATCCGAAAATGTATTTCGGATGGAGAGGAATTTTTTTTCTCTCTCTCGCTCTCGCATATGATCCTGTTTGATGGTTCTCGGACGGGGGAAGGAAAGTTCCCCCCGATCTCGCCTTTTGGAAAATTTTTATTTTTCCAAACAGACAGACATGTTGTTTGTTTTTTTTTTAATTTTTTTTTCTGTTCTGTCTCCTGCTCTCGATGTCGTCGAATCAAATTCGACGAAATGGGATACAGTGTATCAGCTCTCGATTCAGCCAGCCACACTCTCGTGTTCCGAGTGTCCCCGGGGGAATACCCCATGGCGACCGGAGACAGGGTACCTGAGCTCCCGTCATGGCTCTCGGAACGCTCGTCCGGAGAAACGGACGAGGTTTTACCGATCGCGGACCTGGCACTGGGCCCGCGGAGCTCGACCTTGGGATAGCCGACCCGACCGGGTCCCGCCCAGGCGACCGACGCGTGACGCCTAGCGCAGCCACGAGGCTCTCGAGATATCGGACGCCTTGTTGCTATCATGCAACAAGCGGACGCCAGCTCCCGAAAAGGCGATACGTGAGCGCAGCCGCTCGCGGTCTGCGCCACCACGCCAGTGATTCCCGAGGCCCTTTTATGGGCCAGTTCCGGAGGGACAAGGCAGACAAAGCCGCGCCCCCGCTACCGAGTGGTCCCCTGAAGACCACGGAAGCTACTGAAAAGCCGAGTAAACCCAGCTGCTGAAATTACGGCAAAACGGGTCACCGGCAAAGAGAATGTCCGGACTACCGGCGTCTCTTGTGCTACCGATAAGACCGTCAGGCGTGTCCACGACCCGTTACCCCTTTGCAATCGGGGAAACGGACAAGGAGGCGAGTGAGGAAATCTCCTCTGCCTCCCGTGATAAGCCTTGACGACGTACTTTCTCGACAAGCTCCCGTGTAGCGACACCACGCCGACCAGTTACCGAACCCGCAAACCGGCGAAGGCAGTTACGAGGATCACCCTCAGCTACCGATACGTCTCCCCCGAAGGAAATCCTTCCTTGGGATGACGTAATAGTTAACGCCGGGTCGGACGCAAGTAGAGGCACCCATCGGGTAGAGCCCGCATGCGTGGCTGACCCGTAAAAGCTCCCGTTAAAGGCCTCTGGCCCATAACTCTTGCATGAGGCAACCGCGCCGTACAACTCCCGTAATATGGGCCTCTGGCCCGTAGTTCTCGTGTAAGGCAACAATGCCTCACAGCTCCCGCAATGTGGGCCTCTGGCCCATAGTTCTCGCGTGAGGTGGCAGCACCCTCACAGTTCCCGCGATGTGGGCCTCTGGCCCATAGTTCTCGTGTGAAAGGGCAGCGTAATGATGGATCTCCGTCAGGCCAGCCCGGCCCCCGGCCTTGGCGGTCGCGGAGGCTGCGACGCCTCACAGTTCCCGCGAGTTGCAATGGATCAACTCGGATTCCCGGCACCATCTTCACCAGAAGAGGTGAGGCCCGGTTGGAGCCGTTCCCGCAATTTGGGCCTGGCCCAGAGCTCCCGCATAAGGCAATGGAGCCTCACAGTTCCCGCGAGTTGCAACGGATCAACTCGGATTCCCGGCACCATCTTCGCCAGAAGAGGTGCGGCCCGGTTGGAGCCGTTCCCGCAAGATTCCGGAGCTACCACCCAGACAAGGACGCTACGGCTGAGTGGTAAGCCCGCTCCGATTGGTTTTGTCCGTCCTTGGTGGTGGTAAGTGTGATCTCGATTGGCTCACTGCACCTTTTGTTTCTCGCGTCGCAGGGCGGTTGTCCGTCCGCGGCAGGTCTCGGTCTCTTCCCCGATATTAAGGCTACCGATTTGTAACTGGAAGAGACAACCATGCTACCGTTCACGCAAAAATATTTATTTTTGTTTTTTTTTGCGATTATTTTTTCCCGTGCTGTGGGGCGATCACTCGCCCACGGTAGATCTTGATCTCTCCCACCTTTAGGCTACCGACTGTAACGGGAGAGATGATTTTGAGCCATTGAATACGAATAATTATTTTGTATTCTGGTTTCCTTTCTCGCGCTGCGGATGCTTGGTTTCCCGCAGTAGGTCTCGGTCCTTCCCACCGTTTAAGCTACCGACTGCAACTGTGAAGGACACTGATTGCTACCGTGTGCAGTTCAGCTACGGCTCTTGCTTAGCAGAGATCACGTAGATCCCTGATCGTAACCACCCTTAAGGGGTGGGGAGTTGTGACGTGATTTTTTGAGCCACGTCACAAAAAGGCTACCGATGCTCAAGCTATGCTCTCGATGTCCGGGTTGCGACCCATGCGTTAGTGTTACGGGTCCTTTCTCTAGAGTGTTTGTTTTGTTAAGTTTGAGGTTTTGGATTAAGTTTTCGTTTTAGTTAGGTTGGCGTGCGGAACTCGGTCGAGCGGCGTATGGCTCAAGGTACCGAGCAATCTCGACCGAGGGATGCACCCAATGAGGCCTCTCGGGGAATCGGTGCACGCCCGGCTGAAACGCCGGCGCCCCACCGTAGCGGTGCATCGTGCTGGAGAGCGGGCCGTTTAGGTTACGGGCGGAGGCTGGAGATCTCCGCGCCGCGCTTCTGGACAGAAGCTTTGCCCGCTTTCGCACGGTGGCCCGGGGATGCGATCTCCGAGAGCCTCCATGTTACCGATGAGAAAAGGTCCCGATTTGTTACCGTTCCGTTTTCGGGGTAACTCGGGCAGAAAATATAGATTCCGAAAGGAATATTCTATTAGAATATTCCAGCTCCCGAAATAATATTTCAGCTCTCGATATTATACGAGATAAAGTTCTCGCTTGAACCGGCGATTTCGCATGGTCCGATGCCGCGAGCGTGTTGACATTTTTTCTGTTAACGCGCTCTGTCTCGCTCTCGCATAATCCCTCGCACGCCGGCCTTGGTCGCGCGAGGTACAGAGTTGCTACCGAATCTTCGCGTGAGACGGTTGTCTCCCAAATCGCGATCGCTCCCGATTTTAGTGATATCGTGATAGAGTTGTCGATCAGACGCCGCGATGGAGAGACGTGTCGTGTCTCTCCCGCGCTCTCGTTCTCGCGTAGAGGCACGTCGTCGTGCTCTCTCGTTCCCGTTCGTGTAACATTTCGCGGGCAGTTCGTGTTCGCGATTGGATTTCGTTACGTGAAAAGTTTTCGGGTGGCTAATCCACCGGCTCCCGCACTATAAAATAAAATCTAATTTTATTTTATAGTGACGTTACCGTCATCGCGCAAGTGATAGTTTCCGTGCTCGCTCACGCTACTCCCCGGTGAATCCCGACCCCTCTACCACAACCCACAGCCTGAGCGGCCGTGCTTTACCGCCACCGTTCTCCCCCGTGCAAGTGCATCCAGTTAGTCCGGTTAAACGATTCCGGCGATCAAAAATCGAGGAGGTCTCCAGACTCCGAACCCGGTTAGGATTCCGGGATACCAAAAATCAAGGAGAGCTCCAGTCTCCGCCTGGCGGGTCGGGTTTGATCACCCCGACCCCAGTTTATTCCGGTTGAGACGACCGGAGAAACAAAGTCTCTGGCGCCCCGGGTATTGCGGATGCACGCGCACGGGAGGAACGGCCGAAGGTGACGGTTTCCCGCAACAGATCCCGTTTTGAGTTCCCGTTTCCGGTTAGAGGAAAAATCGTCCGTCACAACTGATATCCAGGCAAATGTAGTTCAACGGGGAGTTTGTTGATTAGGCGGTTGACCAAACCTTTACCACTCTTCCTATGCACAATCATGTCTAAAGACAATACGCGACTGACGGATAATCCCTATAAGAAGCCTATTTATATGATTTCGCCGTTAGTCGTGTGTGAGATGACGTCCAGGAAGCAAACTATCGGAGGCGGACTTCCCGTGATAAATTTCGACGAGTTTGTCGAAGACCGTGGAGGGAAAAAGAAACGACATGGGAATTTATTGCCGGATAGCATACGTGCACTGTTTTGCGGTCCATCGAATTGTGGGAAAACCAACGCTTTGCTCACTCTCATCATCCATCCGAATGGTTTGAGATTTGAGAATATTTACTTGTATTCCAAATCGCTCAAGCAGCCAAAGTATAAGTTGCTCGAACACCTACTCGAACCTGTGAGTGGAGTTGAATATCATCCATTCGAGGCGCATGAACACGTGATAGCACCAAGTGATGCACGATCCAACTCTATATTCATCTTTGATGACATAGCATGCGAAAAGCAGGATAATGTTCGGGCCTTCTTTTCCATGGGACGACATGAGATTGTTGACAGTTTTTATCTTTGTCAGACGTACACTCGTATTCCCAAACATCTCGTAAGGGATAATGCAAATTTCGTGGTGCTTTTCAAGCAGGATGATATGAATCTCAAGCACGTCTACAATGATCATGTTAATACGGATATGACTTATACGTGCTTTAAAAACATGTGCGTGAAATGCTGGAATTCTGACAAGTATGCATTTATCACGATTGACAAGGATAGCGATATTAACGAAGGTCGATATAGACAAGGTTTTGATTATTTTCTAACTATTGATAAATGACTCATCGCTGGTAGTTGAAGAGACAGTATTACGCATGCCGTGGTAGTGACAACATGAAGAGCGAACAATTGTTGCGTGAAAAGGATGTGTTGCGTGAAATTGCCAAGGCGAGCGATGCAATCAGACGAAAGCATCGAATGATGAAAATTGGGAAAGATAACGATCAGCAGAGAATGCAGGATGTCTTTAAGCCTATAGTGGGGCCATTGGAGAAATTGGTGTCGTATAAAAACAGTGAGGTGGTGGCGGTGAAGGCGGAAATTAAGGATGAAAAAGTGGGAGATAATGTTGAAGAAGAAAAAGAAGATGCGTTAAATAGTGTGAAAAATCAAAATGCGGCACATGATTCCTTGAAGAGTGAAACACAAGATTCGTTTAAATTGATATATGAGGATGATGATGACTCGCAAAATGTCGATGAGCTGATCAGCGAATATCTCCTGCTATTACAAACAAATAGAAAGGCAACCTTGGATGTATTATACGGTGTACGAAATCTCGCTAACAACAAATTAATGATTGGCAATTCTCCGATAATTTTCGACTCTGAACATATTCGTGTGGGAGATGCGAGTTATGCGAAAACTGTTGGATTAACGGAGCTGTTGTTTAAAAAAGTGCCTAATGTCGAAACTCTCACACCGGACGATTTGAAAAACTACGAAAACATTGTAATCTCGACGAATGCGCACAAAAAATTGTATAATCCTAGTGAGGCTATACGACGTAACACCAGCCACAAATTTAACACATATATCGCCAATATAGTCGATCATCATGTGGGACAGGGTATGCCAAAGTATAAGCTAGCTAGAAAAAACACCCAATTGGACTATATTTATTGGGATAATCCAAACGAGCTAGTGGATCGTCTTCGCTTACTTCTGGCATCCCAAACAGCCGGAAATTCATCACATGCGAATGAAATTATATCGATTATTGAGGAATTGCGCGAAGCTGAAATCATTTATTAACTCGACATCGGAGAATTTACGCATTCTCATCATGAGTGTCGATGTGTTTGGACGTCATTCAAGTAGGAGTGTACTCCACAGTAAGCAAGGTCCTCCAGGTCGACCCGGGATTGGCTTTAGAATTACCGCAGATGGTCATTATGACTTGGGGCAGAAACGATTGTGTAACATTGCAAATCCGGAAGGAGAAGATGACGCCATCACTCTAAGTGCGTTACAAAAGAAATCTCGAACTATCATTAAGAACATACGCAAAGAAATGAATGAGAGTAGTCACTTGTTGGTTAATGGACTTGAAGCTACGATACGAGACATTGCGAGGACACTCGAGGCCGATGTCAAAGCTCTACAAGATTTGGTGATTCGTAATTCGAACGTCATTGCTGAATTGGACGCACGACTGAGTGGACTGGAAAATGAACGAAAAAAGGGGCGCTCTCGTGCTGGAGCTACATAAGCCTGCTCGACGAAACTATCCGCGTCGACATGTGGACATCCGTGGCTTGGACGAAACCTGGCAAGCCGACCTCGTCGATATGTCATCATACGCTCGTCAAAACTCCAACCACAAATTTCTCCTCACCGTCATCGATACCTTCTCGAAATTCGCCTGGGCCGTGCCAATGCTAAGTAAGAATGGCAAAGATGCAGCAGCAGCAATGAAGTCGATTCTCGTTAAGGGACGCATACCGCAGAACTTACACGTTGATCGAGGAAAAGAATTCTACAATTGTGACTTTAAGGCCGTCATGAAAAAGTACAATATTCACATGTATTCAACATATAGCAACTTGAAGGCATCCATTTGCGAGCGTTTCAATCGTACATTGAAGAACAAGATGTGGATGCAATTTAGTCTTCGTGGTAATTATAAGTGGATCGATATTCTTGATAATCTAATTGCCGAGTACAACGATTCTGTACACCGCACCATTAAGATGAAGCCGAGAAATGTCAACGGGGAAAATGAGAAGCAATTGCAGCAGATTTTCAATAAGCCTCCAATGAAAAGATCGCCAAAATTCGCCGTTGGTGATAAAGTGAGAATCAGCAAATTTAAGACTGTTTTCGAAAAGGGTTACACCCCAAACTGGACAACGGAAATATTTACAATCTATCGTGTGAAAAAAACTCATCCCGTGACGTACCACTTGAAGGACCACAAAGATGAACCGATCGCCGGTGGTTTCTACGAACAAGAGCTTCTCAGTGTCAAGCACCCCGATATCTATCTCATTGAAGCGGTATTGAAGAAGCGCGGTAATCGAATGTTTGTAAAGTGGTTAGGTTTCGACAATAGCCACAATAGTTGGATAAGTAAATCCGATTTGTAGTCGATAATAAAGAAAATGGAAAAATATATATATGTTTTATGACTCTTGACCTGCTGGTCGTCTCCGCATCCCTCCAAGGCCTCCGACCAACTCCACAGCAGGCATCCCGAGCTTGCTTTTTTTTCCTTCTCGCCTTCAGTAATCCCTTTTTTTCGTGGAACGTGGCTACGAGGAGATGGAGAAGTAGGGTTATAAACACACACGAACACACACACACACACACACCCACACATACACACACAAATCACATACGATTACGAAAAAAGTCCTTTTCTTTATTTACAAAAATAATCATCTCTTTACAAACACTATATTATTTATGAAAAAATTTACATTAAAAAAAATGTTTACATCGGTATTCTATAATGCCCCCATGGTAGGGTATCGGAGGTCCCAGGTATGATATACCGCTTATCATCATGAGGACTTAGAGCGATTTTCGTCTCACGAATGGTGTAGACCTTGTGCAACTTCGATCGAATACACGTTTGACTACGCATCATTTCAATATCCTCCTTCAAGCATCGGGCATAATCGTCAAACGTGATTGTCCTAGCCACAACACTGCTCTTGACACCTTTAACTTTTTTAGTATCGTTCTTACCCTCGACACGTGTCGCATACATTTTCGATCGAAGTCCAATGAACTCGGTCATAATTGCGCCATTGCATTCGTCTTTCATGAGACCGGGTACCTTCTTGTTGACAAGCGGCATATCATACCTATTGTCCGCTGAATAGTCGCTCGTATCAAATTTTTCAATGTTGCGCTTCATGTCGGCATATATATCATCGCTCTCAATGGCATATATGAGACTATCCGTATCGGTATACATCACTTTACATCTATTTCGATACAGAGGTACCATATACTCGTGGTGAAATCCATACAAGCACGTTTTGGATATGTCGAGTATGCACATACCCACATATATCGGCTTGTTGAATTTCACCTCGAGATTGCGCAATTCCACGGCCACGAGGTTTTCCGAAAAAACACTTCGGCTGTGGAAGTTTGGCTTCGCAATCATTGCCTCTACACCATATCTGCCCTCCCATTTTGTCAAAAGCTTTACATCTACATGATTGCGCACATTCTCCATCGTTTTGCCAAAGACCGCATTATTCATTAATTTGAATAAATTCTTTTCGAAATCGTTTTTGGCAAGCGTTCGAAACTGGGTATTTAACTCAATATACGAACGCAGCCATGGGGATTGTGTAAACTGTAGGACTCTATGGATTTTCGTGAGGCAAAGTCCATGGTGTAAGCACTGTTGCAAATTCCGGTAGTGTATGACGTAGCGCTTTTTATCGCAGACGGTTGCTAACAGCTTTTCCTGCTGCTTACCCGGTGGTTTTTCGTGTATTGGGCAAAACGGTAGGTCTTTGTGCGCATCATGTAGAGATTGGGGATATTCCAAGTCGACTTCAAGGATGTAGCCTATAGGTGAGTCTAGCGCGATGGATAATGGATCGAAATTGGACATGTCGTTGACCCATCGAAAATCGGCATATGGCAAGGGTTGACACATTGCCCATCCATACAAATTGTTGACGTCAAAATACATCAAGTATGATGATGCTTTCGATGGATCAAACGACTCCATGTACTTATTATTAGCGTGTGCATATCGGTTTGAGCATTGACTGAGACCACCGCGTATACCCCGCTCAACGAATAAAACCATGTCGATGTCAGTTAGTAATTCAAACTTGACATTCGAGTGTTTTAACATCGCATCCCAGGTATACCCCGGCAATGTGTAGTAATACGCGGGATCGAGGCCATAGCTCTCAATGCACGTATTCCGAAAGTTTTCGAAAATATCGGCTAATAACAAGACATCTGTCTTCAAGTACAAATCGCTATAGTCACCCAGCGTTCGAATGGAGAACCGCTCCCAAACGTTCTCCGCATGTGCGTACTCGCTCTCCGATACTGTAGCATCTGTCAGGGAACTATAAAATGCGTCACGTGGTGGTAAGGAAGTGTCGTCCAACCTGCTCACGTTGTCAATATACTCATAGGGGAAGACCCCTTTTCGTGTCAGCAAATTGAAATTGTCCGTCGATAGAGTTGAAAATTGCATGCGTAAAATTTTGAGTTTGTCGTGGGTCAAGAATGATGCTAATTTGTCGAGACTCGTGTTGAGAAATTTGTATGAGTCGATAAAGCGCAATTGTATTTTCTGTTTAGAATCGTCTGTGATTTGAATGTGCTTTGTGAAGGAGATGTATTTCTCTTTTGTGATTGGAAGTACATCGGTCTTTCCTTCGAACGCTGTGGCTACTTCCTTGATGATAAAATGTGCATCGTAACCCGATAAATTGTGAAAAACTACTGGAATGAAGATCGACTGTTTGTAGTTTAAATTGCAATTAGAATGAGCAGGGCCTCTATAGCGTCCAGTCAGATGGCAATGATCTCGAACGCGTATATCGTCTTGCGCAAATGGTTTCTCACATATGTGACATTGAGTCGCTGCTCGAAAACTAGCCCACTCGCTCGGTGTCAGATAAATCATTGGGACATTATCACAGAAAGTTTCTTTTATCCGCAGTGCCAGATTTTTAAGTTCTTCGACAAACCATGATACGCAATCAGCACTGCGGCGTGAATGATAGGAAGATAATGAGTCGTCATACGAACAACGCACGTAATATCTAATACTGAACACTTCATGGTGTTGATACATATCTTTCGCTAGGTTCTCCCCATCGGTCTTTGCCAGCACACACTCTAAATCAGCATACACGATGAAAGGATGTCGCTCTTTCCGGCTAAAGTTGCTGAACTGGAGCCACTTATTGGTGTCATTCGGAAGTCGGATCGCGCAGTCGTTTATCGCCCCACAATCGACCTCGTGCGATTGCAATTTTTCCTCGGAACCAAAGTAGTGCAAACACCTGCAAAGATAAAAATATTGTTATGTTTAATTCGTCTAGCATATATAATTACTTATATATTATGGTAACTACATACCGATCACAGATATATTTTTTATGCTTCTTTTTGGTCAGTTGTGCCCTCACGAGTCTCGACAGGTTCTTGATCCATACGAAGTGTCCCACATTGCTGTCCTCGGTATCTTGTATGTACAGCAAATTGATGTGCTTATCCTTCTTATTTTGAGTCACGCGTATTGGAACAATGTCATTTTTGGCGGTGGTGGTGTACACGTTGATCGATACATAGTTATGAGCTTCAAATTTCTTTATTTGATGTATCGTTACCGGGAATTCGATATCCTGGAGATTCAGTACTGTCGAATAATGAGGGTAAGAAATTGGACGGTCACTGTTTCGTTCGGCTGGGTATAAAGCAGCGACAACTGCCCATGCGAAACATGCATTATCTTTGGATTTGACGTTAACCACAGCTCTCTTCATCATTATTTCCCGCGGTAATGATATGGAGCACCCGGCACGCATCGGATTATACTTATTCACATTTATCGTGAGGTTAAGTATTTTCTGCAGAGCCCAGCCACTATCACGTTCTTAAAATTCATCGAGTAATGTTAAAGTGGGCTCCACAACACGTTCTTCATACCACTCACCCAAATCGCTTGTGCTAAATAGTTCGCAGTTTCGCGTGTTGACACTTTTATTAGCATGTTTGTCTCCACTCGCGAATTCACCATTAAACACTGTATTGATTTTGATGCTGTTATGCTTGCTGATAATATTTCGCACATGTTGAAGCACTAGGTCGCGAGCATCATTTAGAAAGTGTCTCGGCTTGATGTGGCTGCGATTGATGATGGACCCGGTCAATATGCGACTCTCGAAGGATGTTTCAATCTCACGCCAGATTAACTCATGATCACCGTGTCCTGCGCCCGTGTGTACGAAACGACTCCGCACACAATTCCTCAATCCTTCCAGACGGGCTATTTGGGCTATTAGTGACTGTTGGTGTCCAATTGATAGTCGCGGGCGCTTAATCCGGCTTTGCGTTTGCAATTCTTCGATAAACTCAACGCACCGTTGTTCCCACACAGCAAAATCTTCGAATGAACTTAGAAGCGCGGCTTGGTCGTGCAAGATTTGTTCCGGCTTCTCCGCGTTGCCTTTCATATTTGATGAAACGAGGCTTCCCAAAAGAGATGATGTTCACTAACTGACTGCTCGATCCAAAGTGTGAACACTTGTGAGCGCAGCAGATCATTTTCCCCTTTAGACATTTTTCGTCTTTCCCTACCATCTCGGAAAATATCACCAACCCACGAGAATTTTCTAATATCGGATTGGATTGCCGGGAAAAATAAAAGAGCATCTCAGTCGAGATGCATGTAGTGAAAAAAGAATTCATGGGCTCTCCATCGGTGCGCAAGTGGTCCACGGTCGAAGCCTAAAAAGGGTCTTTATCCATAGATCTCCGAAAGTTTATAGTTTTTCAAAATAAACACCGCGTTATCATATATATGCTCGGAATAGCGAAGCAATAAAAAAAATCTAATAGCTTGGAGAGTGGTGTTAACGAAGAAAAAATCCTTAACCATGGGGCTAACTTGTCCAGACCTGCATGATTGCAAGTGTCGGCATCAAGGTTTGACGTTGCACTCTCTGTATATATTATCATTCAGAGATGAAATACTAAAGCCCTGTACAATGTAAATGCATTTTTTTCCCCGGATCACTGTCTTCGTCGCATGCTGTCGTAAAATTTTATGGGTTTTCAAGTGTGGACCTGTGGAATGATGAGGCTCGAGTTGCACATGCGAAGCGATAGGGTATGACGGTCCCTGGCGCTCAACGTAAAAAAAAAGAGTCGTAAAATTTGAGACTTTCGGACGAGGTGGTTGAAACGTTGCCGTGTATAACAGCGTCTCGGACATGAGCCTCCGTCCGGATAGTTGAAAAAAAAGAACATCTGGATAAATTCATACACCTTTTCTTAGCCCTCTACGTGACTTCTTAAGAGACAACGTTACACACACACACACACACACACACACACACACACACACACACACACACACACACACACACACACACACGCACGCACGCACGCACGCACGCACGCCGACCTCCCCACGACCGTAGCGCCACCTTGGCTTCCCTACACGCATGCACACACGCACACACATACACACAAAACACTCATCGACGCCCCCCCCCCCCCCGCCCGGCGCTTCGTGGACCACATCCCCCCCCACCGCCGCAGAGGCCCCTCTGTGACGTCACACGCGCCCAGCGACCTCCCCACGACGGTGGCGCCACCTTGGCTTCACCACTTTTGACACACAACCTCCCTTTGAGTTAGAACCCCCCTAGTACATCTACTAATGATAGATCACATTGATGGCCCCCCACCTCAACGTCGAGACTGTGAAAAATGTCATGAGGTGGGAAACTTTCTACGTGGGCGGAGGACCGGGTTCCACGAACGTGTTTGACCCCGTTTTTCATTATTGGAAAAGAGGGGAGAAGTTCGAAAATTTGAGTGGTGGGGTTACAAAACGAGGGAGTTTATAAATTCATGGGCCAAGCTCAGACTGCACTGTTCCACTGCCACATCAACATCTTTAAAAATAACTTTGAAATTTTTTTGAAAAGAGAAAAGTGTGGAAAATGGATTTCACGAGTATCAACAAAGTCAGCCGAATGGCGGAATTCCTTCCGACGACGAAGCTGTCAGAACTCATCGTTCACTCGAAGCATCCAATCTCCGACATGAGGGCCGTACATACCAAGTTCGGGAAACGCTACATCGCTGACATCGCGAATGCGTTCACTGTCTTCTTACCAGCGCGACTTGTGAAGGCCTTCGACGAAGATTGGATACGCTCGAGCGTATGCGGCAAGAGGCACGCGATCATCATCTCTTCATGACGTTCGTGGGTGGAAAATACAGCAGCGTCGAGTTCTATCGACTGTGAGCACACCATGGTGGAAAAGACAAAATTCGTTGGAACACTATCGTCGAACGGCTGTCCGTATCATCGAGAGTATGCTGTAACTGGCGCGCCATGGTCAACTCGACATGCAGTTGCGGAAAATACAACAGCTTCAAGTTCCATCGCCTCTGAGCATGGTGGAAAAGACAAAATTCGTTGGGGCAACATCGTTGAGTGCAACAGCCATCCGCATCACAGTCGCCTAGCCATTGCTTTCGTCGTTTTTAGTGTTGATTATGTAAAAATGAATTAAAAAAAAACTGTATTATTGAAATGTATGAGAAAGAGAAATTCAAACTATTTTCGTCGTTGAATAAATGAAGAACAAAAATGATATGTATTTTCATCGACATGTTGAACTTTTTCATGGACTTTTTGAGGGATTTTTATTCGTTAAAAAAAATCCCTCGCCCACACAACTCTTCGTATATACTTAACCGGCTCTTCAGCGATTTTACATTCACATGGGCGCAGTTGTATTTCGTGTTGAAGGAATGGTGCGGGAATTTGGAGTTCGTGATTTTCGGTAACTTCTGCAGCGATGGACAGTCCAGAGTCTCCAAGTCGATGACCTTTGTTGCGGGATCCGTGAATCTTGATAGTCATGAGCATTTCTCGAAACCCTTCGCATAGACGGTTGGAGCTCCTTGCAAGATTTCTCGAATTGTCTTTCTAGATGCCTCGTATGGTATGCCGCTGTGATCCCATGGTATTCCATGGAAACTGCGTTCCGGCCACTTGTTTGTCATTTTGTAATTGGCCGGTAAAGACTCCCATGCAAATGGTGCGTCGAAGGCAAGCGTCAGAGGTTCAGCATTCTTGTCGTGGAGTTTGACGATGGACATCCTTTAGGACAAATTTGTTGATGGGTCTCTTAAAGCCCTGCACATCGATGATAAGCTCCATGTTGACTGACGTGGACGCGAATCATCGGCATGATTTTATACCAATTTTTTCACCCCACCACTAACTGGATTGTACTCGACAATACGATCATGGAGGATCATGCAGTATGCTGAGGTTTGCGGTGGAATATTGTTTTTCAATTCGAACTCAAGACGCACGTCCACAGGACCGGACGTGAGAGAATCGTTTTGCTTTGAGCAGTCAATGTCAACGAGGGTCAACTTTTTCTAAAAGTTCCATCCTACTCAGCCATGGTTCAGCCTCTTTGTTGTAATAGGTCGGCTGAAAGACCTCATCTCGTAGAGTAGAGCATATTGATTTTGATCAATGTTCAAATTCAAATTTCCATATGGATAACATTGCTAGTTGAGGTATAGTTTGACATTGCTCAGGTTACAATAATCAAAGTGGCTTGCATTGTGTTGTTTCTAATTTTTCCGTTCGGTCTGCAGCGCGAGTATGACATATCGTGGCTTCTCCAGCTGATTCGAGGTTTTCACAGACCACACGTGCTTGGAGGTAGCAGGCTGCAATGGATATTCATACAGTTCCTATGTACGAAAACTCATGGAAATTGGTGCGTAGAAGACCACGGGCGTTTGAATGTTTACAATTTCTTCTTCCATTTCACGCAACAGATGCACAAAGCACAGACTAAATAATTTTTGACACACTTTCGCCACGCACTTTGCGACCCAAATTTTTCAAGTGTAGCTCGTTTTGAGGGGTTAGCACTTTGGGCACTGACCGGCGACTGATTGTTATTAACCATGACTGTTCATTGTTATTGGAAGATCTATTAAAAACTATACCCACCACGACTTTATATGCTGGCGTATGGTGATTACTTTACCGCGGAAATTTACCAAATCACCGTTCTGGTCCACTATGCGGAGCTGTATGGCATCAATCGTTCGGCTCGTGATTAACAGATAAATAACGTGTGAAGGACCTTCAATGATCTTATAGCCCGGTGGCACAGATGGAAAAAAATCGTGAATTGTTTGTACTTTTTGTCCGTTAATATAGGCTCCAGTGGTAATATTGCACTCAACGTGTAGGGCGTTCACTTTGAGAATGGCTACAAGAAGGTCAGATTCGTGTCTTTTATTGGCTTCCAATTTGCGTGCGGTGAAGCCTAGAAGATGGCCAATAGAATCTTTCGGCTCAATATTGACATCATGATCACACTCGATCTCACTGCGTAGCGGATTATTATTCGGTTTAATGCTGATTTTGATGTTTTTACGCGTGAGCTCCGCTTGTACAAATGCCTCAATATCCTCTATTTCATAGCTACCCGTAGGTATCGTCAACACCTCATCTCCCACGTAAAGTTTATTATGGTCAACGTCGATATTTGGAATAGAGTTGAAGATTAACAATTCAATGAGACCGAGGGTATAACTTTTGTGTGGCGAGAGTTTGATGGGAGGAAAGTACTGCGCCTCGAGTATGGACGATGAGCCAGATATAGTCACGGTTAAGCTATCATCCATGGTGCTGGTAACTTGACAATTGAATTCTCCACGTCATTTCCTACGTATATATAGTGTGTATTTGTCTTTGTCCTGCAATTGTCAAGAAAGAAACTTCAGAAACAATTGTCCACATTTAACGCGGTCCTCTAGTTTCTCGGCTGTTTTTTACGGGTTTTTCAATAATTTTTTACGGGCAAAGCATCGAAATAATCCATCTCATTGTTTTTGTATAATCTTTATTAACATTTAAATAAGCTTTACAAGTTTTTTTAAGTCAAAATATATAATAGAATAAAGGTTATAGTGGTCGACAGGAAGCCATCAAGTAAAAGAGGTACTTGACGGTGACCAAGATTGCGGCTGTTCTGCTCATCTGAAATCAAAAAACCAAACGGCATTTTAATCTTCATATTTAAGACTAGCGATTGAACTAGAGTGAATTCTAAATTACAAAAATTGACTTTTTTATACACTTTTGAAAATTACATTCTATTTTTTACTCATTTTTTCTTAAGTTTTTCGCTCGTACAAAAAAAACTATCGAAGCAATCATGATAATCCTAGTTCAATCGCTGGCTTATAACATATTAAAGATGCTGTATAAATTTGAACAAGATCGGTGCAGTAGTTTCTGAAATATCGTGGTCACCGTTTCGAAAAATGGTGTTTCGAGAAAAAGGCGTTTGAAAGTTCGCACTCCCGGCGCGCGCTCCGTATACCTGCTCCGTTCCAGGGCCGTAACTTGTGAACCACTTCGAATATCGAAAAATCGGTTGGCACACATTTTCTACACATGTTGTAGATGAGATTTATGGAGAAAAAAATCGATTTTTTCAACCCGAAAAACTAGAGGACCGCCTTAATCGTATCATATTCCTGATATCCCTTATAATTATAATTAACGCTACCAACACGAAAATATCTCATGAGTTCGGATGGTGGTGGAAGATTGCCGAAACTATCAAAGTACACGACTTTCCATCCAGTCTATTTGTAAGCGACCCAGTGTGTTCCAGGACCGACATTTTCATCCAAATTTACAATTGCTGCTTCACATTTCAGGGGTCCGCTCGCTGGTAATGTATCGCGGATGTAAACCCCACGGAAATATGGAATATTGAGGATTTTTGCATATTTAAGAAGGTCGATGTCAGTGAGGGGTCGGTGAGGTAGCGTTACTTCTAGTTTTTTGGCTTGATATGAAGACCCAATCCCTGCTCATATGGTTTCAGATGTAAGCACTTGCCCAATGCAATTGCTTCAATTGTTTGATTATGGCGCTTATTCTCACCCAATTCACGTTTAGCTGCTTGAGCAGCATTACAGCTTTAGCTATGCTAGCCGCACCACCTGACAAAGCACCAGCAGCGCTAAGACCCGCAAAAATGGGCACGAGGAACGGTAATAAACCACCAATTTTATGAGATACAGGTAGAACCCGAGGTGTGCACACTTTGCCCCGTTGTGTCTTTACAGCTGCACGAGCACCCTTTAGACCTGATTTAATAATCTTTTGAGGATCATTACTTTCAATCATTGTCTTCTTTGCGGCACCAATTATTTTTTTCAAGCAAACGCCACCCTCATGGGCCTTCATCCCCATACCGAATTTTCTCTTTGTCCTCATAATATTTGCCACACCCCAAGCACTCGCTTTTTCACCGATACTAGCGTCTTTAGCAGTAACACGTTGCCAAGCCTGTTCAGACAACCCTTTATCCGCCAAATATCTCGCTTCAAGATTATCCGGATTTTTCGAATATGCGATATCGTGTTGTTTGCATGCCGTATCAGTAGAGGAACTAGAGTGGTTCTAACGCCGGGATCTCAAGGGGAGCGGGGTGGGGGGCCCCAGCACGGGGAACCAAGTGCGGCGGTACGGCGGAGGGGGGAGGGGTCGCCGGGCGCGTGCGACGTCATAGAGGGGCATCTGTGGAGGGGGGTCATGTGGTCCGTGAAGCGACTGGCGGGAGGGAGAAGCCGGCGGAGATGAGTGTTTTGTATGTGTGTATGTGTGTGTGTGTGTGTGTGTGTGTGTGGAACGAAGGGGGTAGGGGGGGGGGTAAAAAGAATGCTTCGAATTAAAAGACAATAAAACAATAATTTATTAAAAATTAAATTGAACAATGACCTTGCATAGAATATATCATACATAAAATCTTTAGTGCGTGTGTGTGTGTGTGTGTGTGTGTGTGTGTGTGTATGCCTGTGTTTCATTGTTTCAAATTATTTTATTTTGAATATCCGCAGCGGATCCGTTATCCTGGAACATAACGAATGGCAGGGTGTCAGTTCTGCACAGTGCAGTTGGACACCGAGTCAGTCCGCCAGTTCAACTCTCCACTGTTCGATTGGACGAAGCGGGCAGTTGGACACAGAGCCAAGTGGACGGCCGTAGCAGCTCAACATTTCACCGACGCTCGCGTATCCCCACTCTTCAGATTCGGGCCGGGCGATTCGCTGCCCTGTGTCAGTTGGACACCGAGTCCTCCCTACACAGCGTAGCGTGCTCAACTTATATTTCCTAGCGGCTGTACTTTTTTCGAATCACCCATACCCGGGAACGAGAAATATACGAGCAAAATGTTTTCGCATTTACCGACTACCCGCTCTGTCAGTTCTCTAGTTTATCGACTGATTTTGAATGGAAATTTCGCGAGCGGCATTTTGTTGTAACTTTATTCTTTAATAATGCCACGAACATATATTTAGTCTCTTAAGATTTTAATTCTTCCATAATTCGGGAAAAAGCGTCATTTTTGAGTACTTGAGAATAACCATAAGCAATAATAAGAGAACTGAAAACTTATATAATAATCGTGTGAAAGAAAAACTGGTGGCCTCGTACAGTTGGACAGTTTTTCGTTGCCGTTGAATATAGGATAATGTTCTTCAAGAGGATGTTTAATTTTGTTCTGAATTTCGTTTCTTGTGGCTCTTGGTTTATTCGTAAAAATCATCGTGCAAAGTCTTAATTTTGTAATCAACCTTTTAATCATCAAAAATATCGCTGAAAAAAGCATATGCAGTTACAAGAAATTAATATCATGAAACGATTGGAAATAATATTGTTGTCAATATTTCTCATATATGTTGCTTTCATTACAGATTGAAACGTCCACATGATTATTATCCATGTTGTTCAAATACTTAATGCCAAAGAACAGTGCATGTCGGATATATTTACTTTTCATTAATGTGTGACATGTCGTCTACTATATATGAAAAAATTAAATCATCGTATAACATGAATACGCTGTGTTGAAAAGCGCAGAATCATTAAGGGGGGGGGTGGAAGGTTAATTTGCTATAAAAAAGCATATCTCCGATATTTTTTGTTGACGTACTGTTTATATATATTCATTTATATAATTAGTATAAAATAAAAGGACATTTGAAGAATATTCTGTGAAATTTTCGTTAATAATTGTGCAGAAATGAGCCAGTGACAGGAAATCTTCTCAGAGGCCACAAAAAGAAGTTACATTGCGGTGAACTGCATAACTCACCACTGGATCGCCCGAAAAAAAATTCAACAAAATCGTATTATTTAATAAGTTTCTTGAGGTAACGCTGTCGAGTTTTTATTTTTATTTTAATTTCTTTTCAATTTTTAGTCAGACTGAGAAGACAAAATAGCGATTTTTCATTTAAAAAATTGGATCCTTTATTATTGCCAAATGAATTAAAATGATAAAAAAAATCGTCAGCGTTACCTCAAGAAACTTATTAACTAATACAATCTTCTTGGATTTTTTTCTCGGATGATCCAGTGATGAGTTATGCAGTTCACTGCAATTTTTTTGAGGTGTCTGCAAAGATGTGCTGTCAACGGCTCATTTCCGCATAATTATTAATGAAAATTTTACAGAATATTCTTCAAATGTCCTTTTATTATATACTTCTTACACAAATAAATATATATCAACTGTGTCGTAAAAAAATTATCGTAAATATGCTTTTTTCGCAGCGAAATACCCACCGCCCACTCCCCTTAACACGTTTAGCCACCCTGGCCACTCGAAAAATGGGTATTATTTTTTAAAAGTCATAAACTCAACAGCATAAAACAATATATGTTAATTTTTTAACCTAAGGTAAGAGACAGCTTTGAAAATGCCTCAAATAAATATGATTATTAAGTATTATAGGATGAATATTTTTAAAAGATAAATTTCCGTTCCAGGCAAACAACGAAAAAGCATCTTCGTTGGCAGAATCCTGAAAAAAAAACTTTTTTTTTTCATGTTGCCAAGTAACGAAGTAACTTGGCTCGGATCAGTACAGTAAATACTGAAGTGAAGGAACGGATTTATAAATAAAAGGATCATTGTCGAATTTTTGCCAATACTTGTGGTTTTATATATTTAACTCTTTAAAAAAATGCACAGCCGTTTCAGATATTTTTTGTACGCTTCAATTCACATCCAACATTAATAACTGTTCATATAAACATCCGTATAACTATTTTCAGTTCTGTGACAATTGACAAATATTATATATTAGATTCCTTTTTATCACATCACATTATTTATCACATGTTGAATGCATTGTTTTCACATATTCGCAGTCATTCAAGTGTACATGTTTTTACAACTAATTAATATTATTAACGTTCGTGTACATATTGGTGCATTTATATTTAGATACATATTTTTGGGGGGTAAGTATTGCACAGTGATTTAAAGCGCTGTCCGCCGAGTAACAAAGGCCATAGCCGGGTAAGTAGGGAAAAATGGCCCCCGCATTTTCGCCATCGAAATTTGGAGTATATTCTGAGGTACAAAAAAAAACAAATCTTCCGAAAATGTCATCCCCGTCAACGTAATGGTTTTAGAAAAAGGAATTGTTTTTTAATGTAAAAAAATCCCGGAAACGGTTCAGTGGATCGATTTGATTTTTTTTCGGTCCTTGTCACGATCAAACGTGTTACGAAATAAAATTATAGAACATCTTGCGAAAGATTAAGGTTTAAAAAAAAATTATGTTCCTTGTTTTATTTTTTTTTACTAACTCCACTTGGAGTGCAATAACGAAATTTTTTTCATGTAATCTTTGGGCACCTAATTAGATTATATAATTTTTTGTAAATGATCGTTTTTGTACGCCACAGTGAAAAAAAGAAACAGACTTTATTGATATTGTCACGTCGGGAAGGGACGTGGGCATATATTTTTTGATTCCCTCCTTTTTTGCCTACGACAAGCGCAATAGCACGGGATGAGGGTAAAAAGGGGTAGTGCTTGGAATGAGTTGAAATTAGGAAATCATGCAGTGATTTGGTATTCAGAAATAATCCGACAAATTTGTACAAACTTAACTATAGGTTTATTACAAATAAGTGATCGGATGAATAAAGTTGCTTATACAGAAAAATGACAATGAAAATAACTATGAAGCCGGGGGAACAATCAGATTAACATAAAATGAAATTTGTTGCTTACATTGGTCGCTGTGTTTGTGAGTGTATCGGTGTGTAGGTACGCTCGCTCGCAAGAGTATCGGTTGTCGCTCGCAGATAAGGGCTTCGTTGACGGACGCCACGCTTAGCGTTCGGAAAGCGGTCACCAGCACCAGACTTTTGGGCCGCTGAGAGTGCTTATGTATATGCGCGTAGAAAAATAGCACTTGAACTGTTTTATGGACTCGAGGTCGCGAGAGTCGACTAAACTTTTATACGATGCTTCGGTCAAAACCCGAAGATGTATAGTATTCGAAACTCTATGATACCGGTTCTACACTTCGAATTCTGTCAGAACAAGATTAAGAAGTGAAGTTAATTTTGATTGAAGATTTCGCGAGACTGAGATCTGTATTTGATGGCGACTGTCGGGAGACTGCGATTTAGACTTGATAGAAGAACTTGAGTCGATGGTAGTTGTTGGAAGACTTGATCTGAACGCGATGGCAATTGTTGGAAGACTTGATCTGAACGCGATGGCAATTGTTGGAAGACTGACTTCAGGAGGGAAGTCTTTCTTGATATAAAAATTAGGAGAGGTTCAGTAGTGGGAGAAGGAAGGTGGGAGAGTGTGGTCTTGGTCATCTAGTTCTTTAGGGATTGGACCATTGGTCGTGAAGCTATCGATTGATTAGCGTACAGATTCGTTAGGCACGTGCGTGGCCTTATTTCAGGGCATCGGTTCTGACTAATATGCGTATGAAGAGAAGGAGACCTTTGTCTCGTGTTTCGACGAAAAAGCGCATGGGATATAGAGTTCGATATCAGAGACCTAAGCATTCGCATGGTTTGTGTTATGTCGATTTATGGCTATGGTGACTTCTCATATTGAGAGGTTTGTATATCGGACTACGCTGCGAGACCGGATGTCTTATTATTTATTCGGAGTCATAAGCTCGTCGGAGCCGTCTAGTTTATGTTATGTTTAAATAATCTAGGGTCGAGACTTTCTTGGTTCTCATGCAGTTGGGCCGGCGTAGAATTTTTGGAGTCTGTTGATCGAGGTGATGGTTGGTTTTCGTTAGACAGCTCTTCTTGGAATATTCGCCTGAGATCTTGTTCTTGTTGACAGCCAATGGTATAGGAAAAGTCGATAGCTGACGGTGCTGCTATCATGCGTATATCGCTGTGGGTTGAATGTGCGTGTGAAACGTACGCACGTTCCTTTTTACGCGGTTATTCGTCTTATTCTTAGATTTATCCATTTAATAATAAGCTTATAACGGCAAATGAGGATATTGGGAATAACCGAGAGAAGGCACATTCGCTAGGATGTAACACCTCCCCGGTTGAAGATTGAGCGTCCCGCTCAATTATTATGAATGTTCTGAAGGTTATCTCAATATCGTCATCAGCCTATTCTTAAACGGTTTCGGTGTCGGTAGGTACAATCTTTGGATTAGAGTCTTATATAGACTATAGAAGAAGGAAAGAATGTGTGTCTTATTATTGTATATATAGATATTTGTATAAGAATATTTTCGGTTATCGTATTTATATCTAGATATTTATGCAAGGAAGTTTTTCTTTCTTCTCCGTTTTTTTTTAAATAACTATGAATATAAATTTTTTTATTTTGCGCTAGAAAATATGGGTACGAGTTTTCTCCCGTTTATTTTTCCTCGTGCATAGATGCTTATTTACTTATTTTACCCTATCTCTTAATTGACAAGGTTAAAAGAACGATGGAAAAAAAAAATTATTAGCATGATCAGAATAATCTTAAATCTCCTCGTGCGAATTTAAGAGAAGGAACGAGGTTTGGATGATTGGTTGTTTTCTGGATGATCGGAGAGGACAGAGTACAGATCATGTGTTGCAGTGTTGATATTGGCCCTCTGGTTCAGCTGGAGAGGCTAACACGAGTTGATGAGGTTCTTGACCCGTCACTGCATCCGTTGACGTTTTCTTCTTGGGTTGTTTAGCCAGGTGCGTCAGGAGGTACGTAGCCGAGTCCCATACTGCACCGACGAGATAACTTGACCAGCCCTCCACATGGTGTAGGCTGTATGCATGGATCGCCGTATCTACGAGGATCTTGATCGCTCGCACGACGAGTGAGATTCGGGTGAAACCAGCACTTGCTGTACCGAATTGAATGAATTTTCCAAGTGCGATTCCAGATGGAGTCCGCTTGGTGTTATAGATGGTAGTTATCCAGAAGATTTAACAACTTGTCCTCCGGATTGGTAGTGTTCTCACCACTGATGCCCCGTGTCATGTTGTTTACGACAGCGGGTTTCTCCACGGGAAACATTACGCGATATCGTACGTTGTCGATATCTTCTTTGGAGTACATCGCACAGGATGCTGATGATGTTGGGTTGATATATCGCCGAGTAGACTTCGTCGTCGATTTCGTGATTGCAGGTGGTGTGGCTTTGACCAGAACAGGGATGAACTTGTACCAAGTGTCTCCGAAAAGGTAATATGGGGGAAGTAAGGAATTGCAGGTTGTTTGAGTTTTTCTTTTGGTAATTGGTTATATGTGAGTTCGAGGAGTAAGGAGATATTTTTCGTTCCCACGAGTGACAGGAGGTTGATCGTAAAATTCTTTTAACCTGATCAGATTTCCTTGTTTTGTTATACGATGAATAATGTGTATATTTCGTCAGAAAGTACGGCTATATATAGCCGACTTGTAACTCGGCTCTTTCCTTATATTGTATACAATACGTCCGATGCTTAGATCGCTAATAACAAATTGTTTTGGAGCATTTGGTGCTCTTTGCTACACTGTTGCGTATGCATATCGTAATATAATGATTTTCTAATGTAATATAATAACTACTTGTATGATTTTCGAATTCATGTAGGTGATTATATCTAGGTTTGCGACTGCAAATTTTTGTTAAATTGCAAAATAGTTAATTCGGCGAGTTTTGAACATAAACAAGTTCGGATGTTCTTTACTGAAGATACTGTAACTAGAAATTTTGATCTAGTTCTCTGGTTGCAAGTGCAAAGGTGATATCGTTAGACGATAATGATTGATAACAGCCATCTGAAAAACAGGATAATTATTATTATTACTTATTTAATTAGGATTAAAGTCGGATTCGTCGACACGAGTCGACTTGGGTTTCCTATTGGGTTTGGTTTCAACGTTAATGTGAGAATGTCGCAGACGATTTTCATGAACTACTCGCGTTTTATTGTTGTATTGAATTTTTACGTTGCCCTTTGCGAATTTTTCTAAGACCTTATGCGGTCCGGTGTATTGATCTCCGAGTTTACCGGGTTTAGGACCCTTTTGTAGGTAGACAAAGTCTCCTACTTTGAAATTTTTTGGATTCGCGTTTCTGTCATAATATTTTTTTGAGCGTTGTTTGGACGAGACCAAATTTTCGTAAGCGATGTTTCGGATTCCGTTTATACGTGTGATCAATTCAATTAAATAACCGCGATATGTTGGTAGCTGATCTGATTCCCGAAGCGGTTCGCTTGATGGGACTCTTGCAACTTTGCCGAAGACTACCTCATAGGGAGTGTATTTCGTGCTTTCGTGAACGCTAGTATTGTACGAAAGCATTGCCAATTCTAGCCATTGATCCCACTCGTTATCCTTATCTGTGTATTGCTTCAAAAATTCGGCTAATACGTGGTGAGATCTTTCGAGGGCACCATTGGACTGCGGGTGGAACGCCGTTGTCCTACATCGCTTAATTCGGAAACGTTTTGCGACCCTTCTCATGAGACCACTCAAAAAATTGCTTCCTTGGTCTGTTAATAGCGCTTTTGGCGCACCGAAAACGCAAATGAATCTTTTTATGAATGCATCAGCGACCGTAGTCGCCAGTGCATTTGGAAGCGGAATTGCAACACAATATTTTGAGAGGTGGTCTTGGATCGTGAGAATATACTCGTTTTGATTTGAAGTGCGTTGCATAGGTCCAACAATATCCATTGATATTTTTTCAAAAACGGTTCCGGGAGTGTCCGTTATTATCATCGGTTGTTTCGTCTTGACTCGGACCAATTTCTTTAATTGACATTCTAAGCATTGCTGCACTCTTCTTTGGATGTCGGACTTTAAATCTTCCCAGAAATATTCGCGCTTGATTCTATTGTACGTTTTTGAAACACCCTTGTGTCCTCCGATTGGGGACTTATGCATTTCATAAAAAATCGAATCTCGTTTTTCGATTGGCACGTACTGTAGAGTTCCCAGACAAATTATTATCTTTACTCGACTATTCTTAAAGGATTCTTTTATGATGTTCATGATGTCGTTCCATACTATGTGTTCGACATGATTCGTTTGGCAAATACTCCACGATTCAAGTTTGAGGATTTCGCAAAGATCTCGTAATTCCTTTACGCTTTCTTTAATGTTCTCGGATACGAACGATAATGATCCTGAATACTCGCCTTTGATAACAAGGGCGATGTGATATTTTTTTCCGACTTTTTTGCTGTAAGCTTGGCCAACCGTCAAATTCTTCCAGAGGGGAAGCTTGTTTAATTCTAACAGCTTTTGTGCTCCAGAGTCACATGGTTTGCCAGCTGAATCGACAAAATAAACTAGGTGATCGTTTCGAAAATGGAACAATTCCTTAGTCGTAATGCAATTAGCGATTTGAAATTCTGATATTTTTCTTTCCTCTGTGGGAGGGATCTCGTCTTCAGAAAGTTCTGAATTGAGAGAGCTGAAATCTGAATTTGTCGAATTATCGGAATTGGAATCGGTGGAAGTTTTGGAGTGAGAGATAGGAGGTGCTTTGCGCTGGTTCGGGCCATTGAATGTTTTTGGGCCGACGGCCTTCTTAGGTCGGGTGACGCGTGCGGGTCTTATTACCTCGGCCTCCGTCTCATCGTCACTACTCTCCTCGTAGTTCACGGCCTTGCGAGGTCGTCGTGTACGATGCTGAGACGCGGGGCGTGCGTCGGCCTTCTCGAGAGCAGGTGCATCGGCACTTGACACGCTAACGTCATCGAGCATTTCGTTTGCTTGTATTATTGTATCCGGATCGGATAGTACAGTCTCCCTTGCCTGAGCACGGGTGACTACATTTATTTTTTCGGATTCCGGAAATGGATGGACTTCGACCCGTGTCGTGATTTGAATGGGAGTAGCACCTTCTTCTTCACTACTACTGGATTTCGTTTTTGAACGAGTTATCTTCTGTGGCGCGTTTTTGAAATTTTTTATTTCTTTGTGATTGCAATGGGCGGCTATTTTGGACTCTTCGGGTTGTTCGATTGGATTACGCGACAATGCATCAGCGTTTGAATTTAGTGTGCCCGGTTTGTATACGACATCGTAATCGTATTCGGACAGCTTGAGTCGCCATTTGAGAACGCGTGCGTTCGCGTCTTTGGCGGTCTTGAACCAAACCAAAGGTTTGTGGTCCGTTACAAGAGTGAACTTCCTACCATAGATGTACGGTCGGAAGGCTTTTACGCTATGAATGATGGCCATTGCTTCTTTTTCGTACGTGTCGTACCGAAGGGACGCTCCGCGCAGTACGCACGACGTATAAGCTATCGGTTTGTCTTTTCCTATTTCTCCTTGTGATAAGACTCCGCCTAAGGCGTAGCCAGAAGCATCCGTTGTTATAATAAACGGTTTTTCGAAATCGGGGTATTGGAGAATAGGAGCTTCGCATAATTTATCTCTTAGGATATCGAAAGCTTTTTGCTCTTCGTCAGTCCATTTGAAGTCAACCTTGACCTCTAAGAGGCGAGTTAGCGGTTTCGCGATTTTGGAGAAGTCTTTGATAAACCTACGATAGTAACCCGTTAGGCCTAAAAATTGGCGAATATTTTTGACATTTTTGGGGTACAGGGAAATCTTTGACGGCTGAGAGTTTGCTCGGGTCTGGTTTAAGTCCGTCTTTACCGATTATGTGTCCTAGGTACCTGACTTCTGGTCGAAGAAATTCGCATTTATCCGGTTGTAATTGGAGATTGGCTTTGCGCAATCGTTCCATCAGTTCGTGAATCTTTTTACCGTGCTCCTCTAGGTCCCTGGCATACACTACGATATCGTCGAGATAAACAAAGAGGGATACTCCTTGGAGTCCACTCAATACGATATCCATTAAGCGCTGGAAGGTTGCCGGGGCATTTTTAAGCCCGAATGGCATTCTTGAAAATTCGTAGTGCCCATGTGGGGTAGAGAAAGCGGTTTTCGATTTATCTTCATGATTCATTTCGATCTGGTGGAAACCGGATGCTAAATCGAACACTGAAAAATAATTCGCGCGCCCCAACTGATCCAATATATCTGTGATGTTGGGTAGCGGATATGAGTCACCGATTGTTTTTTCGTTCAAAGCACGAAAGTCAATTACCATTCGCCAACGTTTGTTACCGTTGGAGTCTGGTTTTTTCGGGACTATCCAGACGGGACTGTTGTTTGGAGATTCCGAGTGGCTTATGACTCTTGTTTCTAGTAGCTCGTCCACTTGACGCTGGACTTCGCCCTTGAGCGCTTGGGGGAACCGATACTGTTTAGTGTTTATCGGCAGGTCGTCGACCGTTGGGATCTTATGTCGAAGCACATGTGTGGCTTCTAGAGGTTCGCCCTTTACATGGAATCTGTCTGAATATTGTTCGATTATTTTTTCGACATGTTCTAACTCGATTTTTGCAAGGTGGTCGAGTCGCAAGAGACTTTTTATTATTTTTGAGCGCTCTGGATTATTTTTCTTTATACGCGATGTTGGTTCAGAGGCAGGAATGCAGATCACGTCTTGACTCGATTTTTTACCTTTATTTCGATTTACTTTATTGTTTAACTGTTCGTTACGATTGACCTCGATTTTTGGATTTTCAACCGATTTCATTTTTGAGTTTTTCGCGTTTTTATTTTTGTCTGCTTTTGATTTTTGGCCTGGAATTTGACTGAAATTTTTATTTTGCTTGATGTTGATTCTCGTTCTTTCCTCGCTACAAGACTTGTTAATTGATTCGACATTTATCATCGAAATTTTACAATTGGCCACTTTCGGGCTCTGGATCGGCGCAATTATCGTGCAATTTACGCTTGAATTATGAGGGTCACGAGGGATTGAACGAGAATTTGAAACTGTCGTACAGTCTGAAGTGGGAGTATTTTCTGACAGGTCTTCGATAGCGTCGAATTCCTGCAGCTCCACAACTGGAACGATCAGTTTGACAGCGTCATTTGTGGTATTAAAAACCTTCAAATGAGCCTTTCCGTCGATGTTTGTCACCAGGCAATCGCCAGCGTATACACCTTGACGGATTTTCAAAGGCGAGAGGTATCCCTCTTTTATTATGCTGTCTTTTACCTTCACGAAGAAGGGAGTTTCCGAACGCGCGGGGATTTCTATCACCTCGTCGGGTTCGGTTTTTTTTTCGAAAGGCCATGATTTATCCCTACACTCTAGACATTCCGTGCGGTAATTGATATTGGACTTGGTTTCATAAAAATATGTAGACCCCAGCAGACCGGGGTAGGGAAGCGGCACATTGTCGGGTATAATGTGAAATAGCGATTCGGAGTCGAATACGCGAAGTAGCACGCTCCCTAGTCCAAATACCGGTAATTCGGATATGCCTGTTAATTTAATGACATCTTCTTCGTTGATGTCTACCATATTTTTTGTATATGCCTTCTTTATCAAATTGGGGATGGCACCGCTATCTAACAGCATCGAAATTGCCCCTTTTTCCGGTAATACTCCGATACATACCGAGGGCAATGTGTTGAAATTTTCCGACTTTATTGCGTAGGTCGGATAGTTTCGTTCGGCTCCCCGAGAGAGACGGCGTTCGCTTGACGCGTTTGAGTGGGCGGCCCGCTCGGTGCGTCTGTCCGAGGGGCACTCGGCCCGTTTCCCGACTGATTACGTGAATTATTATAATCGCGAGCACGACAGTTTTCGATAGTGTGCCCGACCTTTTTGCAATAACGACAAGATGGCGGATTAGAATTCGGGGGATTGTTTCTAAATTTAAAACATCGATCCGCGGTATGACCCTGCTTATGACAGAGTGGGCATTGAGGGCCGGGCGAGCGGTGTGATTGATTACCAGAAGATTTGAAAGATTTTTGGTTAACGTAGCAATTTTTCGCGGTGTGACCGGGTTTATCGCAAATTTGACACGTGACTGATTTTTGAGCGATTTGATTATTTCCACATTGATCGGCTTTGTGACCTTTACTGTTGCATTTTTGGCATGTGATTGCCGCAAATCGGCAAGCTTCGCTCGAATGATCGTCCTTTTTACAGATGTTACAGGTTTTTACCGATTTGTTCGGAACCGATCTAATAGAGGACGAGAGAAGTTCCTTACGGGCTTCGAGGTCGCGTTCGATTTCGATCGCATGATCTATAGCGGTCGAGATATCGTCGCACCGAGGGAGACGCTGTTCTATCTCCAGTCTTAGCCCGCGTTTGAAACACGAGAGGAAATAGCCGTCTAATGTTTTTCTGTGAGCGGCACTTTCCGTGCCGTTTTGGGATGTTGGTTGAGCGTCGAGTATTTCCCTAGCTTTATCCCTAATTGCAGTGGAAAAATCTATCACGGTTTCACCGCTTCCTTGAAAAATGTGACTGAGTTCTCCCAACAGTTGAACCTCAGTTTTGTTTGGAGCATATAGTTTCTTTAAAAATTGCAGAAGAGATTCTACTGTTTCGAACGTGGATGACCGGATGACCTTCTTAGCCTGACCCTTTAGTTTGTTTCGAATTACTCTCACAAAACGTGCTTCGGATCCGGGCGGAAGCGACGCCAATGCGTCTTCGCATGCGGCTACAAAATCTGAGAAGGAGCTACCTTTCCCGTCAAAATCCGGGACCATTTCGATAGCTTCCCTTAAAGATACGTAAGCGAGTGACTGATTTGTAGCTAGCGCCATGTCTGTTGTGTTTTCGTTATCGACTTTTTGGGGTAATTCTAATTTTTTTACTGGTCGTTTCTTAGGTTCGAGACCGGGTAGCAATTGAGCGTCAGAACTCCTCAAAGAATAACCCGATGGTTCACCTAAGTCGTCAGTGATATTTAAATTCAATGAACTAGCTGTTGATTCGTCCCCGGACATTGAATCAATCGGCACATTCCCTTTTTAAGATCCCGGACGAGCCCCCAAAAATTAATATGTCACGTCGGGAAGGGACGTGGGCATATATTTTTTGATTCCCTCCTTTTTTGCCTACGACAAGCGCAATAGCACGGGATGAGGGTAAAAAGGGGTAGTGCTTGGAATGAGTTGAAATTAGGAAATCATGCAGTGATTTGGTATTGAGAAATAATCCGACAAATTTGTACAAACTTAACTATAGGTTTATTACAAATAAGTGATCGGATGAATAAAGTTGCTTATACAGAAAAATGACAATGAAAATAACTATGAAGCCGGGGGAACAATCAGATTAACATAAAATGAAATTTGTTGCTTACATTGGTCGCTGTGTTTGTGAGTGTATCGGTGTGTAGGTACGCTCGCTCGCAAGAGTATCGGTTGTCGCTCGCAGATAAGGGCTTCGTTGACGGACGCCACGCTTAGCGTTCGGAAAGCGGTCACCAGCACCAGACTTTTGGGCCGCTGAGAGTGCTTATGTATATGCGCGTAGAAAAATAGCACTTGAACTGTTTTATGGACTCGAGGTCGCGAGAGTCGACTAAACTTTTATACGATGCTTCGGTCAAAACCCGAAGATGTATAGTATTCGAAACTCTATGATACCGGTTCTACACTTCGAATTCTGTCAGAACAAGATTAAGAAGTGAAGTTAATTTTGATTGAAGATTTCGCGAGACTGAGATCTGTATTTGATGGCGACTGTCGGGAGACTGCGATTTAGACTTGATAGAAGAACTTGAGTCGATGGTAGTTGTTGGAAGACTTGATCTGAACGCGATGGCAATTGTTGGAAGACTTGATCTGAACGCGATGGCAATTGTTGGAAGACTGACTTCAGGAGGGAAGTCTTTCTTGATATAAAAATTAGGAGAGGTTCAGTAGTGGGAGAAGGAAGGTGGGAGAGTGTGGTCTTGGTCATCTAGTTCTTTAGGGATTGGACCATTGGTCGTGAAGCTATCGATTGATTAGCGTACAGATTCGTTAGGCACGTGCGTGGCCTTATTTCAGGGCATCGGTTCTGACTAATATGCGTATGAAGAGAAGGAGACCTTTGTCTCGTGTTTCGACGAAAAAGCGCATGGGATATAGAGTTCGATATCAGAGACCTAAGCATTCGCATGGTTTGTGTTATGTCGATTTATGGCTATGGTGACTTCTCATATTGAGAGGTTTGTATATCGGACTACGCTGCGAGACCGGATGTCTTATTATTTATTCGGAGTCATAAGCTCGTCGGAGCCGTCTAGTTTATGTTATGTTTAAATAATCTAGGGTCGAGACTTTCTTGGTTCTCATGCAGTTGGGCCGGCGTAGAATTTTTGGAGTCTGTTGATCGAGGTGATGGTTGGTTTTCGTTAGACAGCTCTTCTTGGAATATTCGCCTGAGATCTTGTTCTTGTTGACAGCCAATGGTATAGGAAAAGTCGATAGCTGACGGTGCTGCTATCATGCGTATATCGCTGTGGGTTGAATGTGCGTGTGAAACGTACGCACGTTCCTTTTTACGCGGTTATTCGTCTTATTCTTAGATTTATCCATTTAATAATAAGCTTATAACGGCAAATGAGGATATTGGGAATAACCGAGAGAAGGCACATTCGCTAGGATGTAACAATATATTTTCCTTATATATCTATATAACTAAAATATATCAATAAAGGGTGTTTCTTTTTTTCACTGTGGCGTACAAAAACGATCATTTAGTCACATATCAGACTTTATTGATATATTTTAATTATATATCTATATAACTAAAATATATGAAAAAGTGTGTTTCTTTTTATTCACTGTGGCGTACCAAACCGATCATTTTGAAAAAAGTATATAATCTAATAAGGTGTCCAAAGATTATATAAAAAAAATTTCGTTGTTCTACCCCAAGTGGATTATAGTAAAAAATAATAAAACAAGGAACATTATTTCTTTTCAAATCTTAATCTTTCGCAAGATGTTCTATAATTTTATTTCGTAACACGTTTGATTGGAAGAAGTACCAAAAAGAATCAAATCGATCCACTGAACCGTTTCCGGGATTTTTTACATTTAAAAAAAATTCCTTTTTCTAAAACCATTACGTTGGCGGGGATGAAAGGCCAAAGCCGGGTAAGTAGGGAAATATTGCCCCCGCATTTTTTTCCAGCGAAATTTGGAGTATATTCTGAGGTATAAAAAAAAACAAATTTTCTGAAAATGTCATCCCTGTCAACGCAATGGTTTTGAAAAATGATTTTTATTCAAATATAAAAAAAATTCCTGAAACGGTTTAGTGGATCAATTTGATTTTTTTGTCGGTACTTGTTCCAATCAAACGTGTTACGAAATAAAATGATAGAACATTTTGCGAAAGATTAAGATTTGAAAAAAAATAATGTTCCTTGTTTTATTATTTTGTACTATAATCCACTTAGGGTACAATAACGAAATTTTTTTCATATAATCTTTGGGCACCTTATTAGATTATATACTTTTTTCAAAATGATCGGTTTGGTACGCCACAGTGAAAAAAAAGAAACACACTTTATTGATATATTTTAGTCATATAGATATATAACTAAAATATATCAATGAAGTCTGATATGCGACTAAATGATCGGTTTGGTACGCCACAGTGAAAAAAAAACACACTTTATTGATATATTTTAGTTATATAGATATATAACGAAAATACATCAATTAAGTCTGTTTCTTTTTTTTTCACTGTCTCGTACCAAACCGGTCATTTTGAAAAAGTGATATAATCTAATAAGGTGCCCAAAGATTATATGAAAGAAATTACGTTATTGTACCACAAGTGGATTATAGTAAAAATAAAAAATAAAACAAGGAACATTATTTTTTTTCAAATCTTAATCTGTCGCAAGATGTTCTATAATTTTATTTCGTAACACGTTCGATCGTAACAAGTAGAAAAAAAATCAAATCGATCCACTGAAACCTTTCCGGAATTTTGTATTTTTTTTTTAATTTTGAAAAAAATCATTTTTCTAAAACCATTGCGTTGACGGGGATGAAATTTTCAGAAAATTTGTTTTTTTTTGTACCTCAGAATATACTCCAGATTTCTCTGGGAAAAATGCGGGGGCAATTTTTCTCTACTTACCCGGCTATGGCCTTTATGTATCTCCCGTTTTAAACATTATTGTTATTATTATTTTTTTCTCTTTTGATATCCGTCTAATACCATACCCGAACGGTAGAGGCATACCGGTCTCGGCAAACGGGACAAGTGGGCACAGTGTGCGGGACGTAATCGTTTAGGTCGAATGCCGCATTATTAAAAAAATTTGCCACATTTTGAGCGCGAACTGTAATCATGCGTTCGTGGCAGGTTTCGCAAAACGCGAGGTGTCCACATGGGATGAACGCCATAACGGGCGGAGCAATCATACACCCGCAACACGAATTCAATCTGAATCTCGGGTCGTGTTCGGCCATGTGCTCTGCCGATCGCGGATTCCTCCCGATCTCCTCATAGACGAGCGGTTCGTCATACTGCGGATCCTGCTCGTCGGTGACCGCGTTTATCTCTTCGTCCTGCGGACCCTGCTCTTCGATGAGCACGTTCATCACGTCATTCACGATGACGGAGGGCTCGTCGACCTGCGGACCCTGTCCTCCGATGACCGCGTTCATCTCCACCACTTCCGGAATTGGGGCATCGGCTTGTGCTTCTGAAGTTACATGCGACATTATTATCCTACTTGCATACGATATTGTTCATCGCTGTGGAGGGGTTACATCTAGTTGGCGGCCGAAGAAGAGCGCTTTTTTGTCTTCTTTTTTTTGTGAAAATGATTGCAAGTTTCGAACTTTTTTTTTTTTTTTTTTTTAATAAAGGGTATAAATTTGAGTATGTTCCATAATATTTTTTGTCAGAAAACGGTCCACTCGTTGTTGAGATATCGTGGTTACCGATTCTGAAAACGTCGTTTCGAGAAAAACGCATATCTTTTAAATTTATGACTTTTTTCCAATAAAAAAATTATAAAATGTGCGCACAGATATACTCTTTACTGTAAAAAAAACTGTTCGAAACCTGCAACGATTTTCCCAAAAAAAATCACAACAGCACGCTTTTTTTCGGCCGCCAACTAGCTGTAACCCCTTAATACGTACCTGTATTTTCTTGGACAGGCTCCGCTTCTTCCGGATCGTTGTTTTCTGCAAATGAGACACAGGTAAATAAAGCACACTTTAAGACGGTATGTACACTCATATACGCACAAACTTATACAACTAAAACGCAATCGCTTACGTGCTACACTTTCGTCGTAGCGTCGAATAATTATTCGCCGACGATGCTCCACGGCTGTCTCCATGAAATCTTTAATTGTGTACCTGAAATAATATTTATTAATAAAACGTAAACAAACATATGTATAATTCGTCTGTTCAGAACTATGAATATAAAATATTTCCAGTCATAAATAATCACCTTCCTGACGCCAGCCTTTCTTGAGCAGCGAGGAGACGCGCGTACTCGTGCAACTGTGCGTTCCTCTCGCGCCGCCTTCGACAGAGGCCGTTCACTGCTCGATCATAATTTTGATCGTTTGTCAGTATCAACTTGCGGAGATTTTCTGTAATTAAGAAGCATTGAATTTTTCAAGGGTAACCACGGATATGCTCAAAATTTGCGAATTATACGAATAACATACCGCAAAACGTCCACACGTTACCGTGGGCACCCCCCAGTCGAGCCGTAACGTGTCGGTTGAAGTTCTCGGCAATATTGTTCGTACGGATCGGACTATCCGAAACCGATAATACCGCCGCGCGGGGTACCCATTGCTGCCGCAAATACCGCACAAACGGGTCGACAAACGGATACCTGCCTGCCACGTTGTCCGCAGTTTCTGCGATCACGGCTAGCCCTTCGTGCAATCTCTCCTCCGGGATCAACGGGAGCGCCATCGCCATCCACAGGACAGTTTCCGGCACGGCGTTGGTCGGCCGGAGTTTTCGCCACTTGCGAAAGACAGCCTGTGTCCGGAAAGAAATGTAAATGTAATGATAATTAAACCAAACAATTATTCCGCTAATGTATAACTGCACAAAATGTTGTCACCTGTGTGAAATGGAACCAACAGCCACGGACGCGAGTTGTTGGAAAACAATTCCGAATGGACGTCAGGAGAGCCTGCTCGAAGTCGGATACCGCCGTTTCCAAATTCACCTCCAAATTTGGGGTGAGTTCAGACAGTTTCTCCCACACTTTCTCGTACATCTCGGTTGTGCGATCTTCGCTGAGGACGTACACGGCAGCATAACCCTGTAAAGAACCTTTGGATTATATACCGTAATCCATGTTGTAGGGCCGCACGAGTTAAAAAAAATCGCGCTATTGAAATGAAAACTTACACTGTCTGCATGGCGGATGTGAATTGTGAGCAGTTGGCTCATAGCTGGACGCTTTGGAACCACCTGTGCAAAAATGGTTTTTGTCTCAAGTTAGTTTATTTGCGAAAGAATAATTCGCAACAATAATAAAAGCTTCTTCCGTTATCATGTTACCTTGAATGTACCATCCACGTAGATCTCTCGCGCCTTATCGAGCTCGGAGAGCATAAAATCGGACGCGAAGAAAAGCGCGACTTTGCCGCGGGATGTTATGGTAGAGCCTCGATAAGAATCACTCAACGGCTCCCACTGCTCAAGAGCCGTCCCCAACGCGCCGAGAGTCTGCGGAATCGATGGCCGAGCCCGCGATCTCTCCCGGTTCAGCGTTGATCGCAGTGACTCATAGGTCACTTCCAACGCGACTCTCGCAAATCTGAAACGAATGTAATGTTGCATTATTCGATACGTTGATTTGGAATTGTATCGTATTAGCGTTATACAAAATGTGGCATGTTCGAGAATGTATGCAACTCGCACCTTCGGTCGAGGCACACACAATCGAAAATCTGCCTCAATGGGGTGTGCGATTCTCGCGCCAAGCGTCGCATCTCCGTCGTCATCTCAATCCTCTCCTCCTCACAAGCATCGGCGGCGTGACTGTGGATATGTCGTTGCACGACGGTTCCATCGTCTTGGACGACCGCGGTGCCGAGGCAGTAATGCTTTGCCTGTCTAAGAGCACATCGATAGGTCGATGTACGACGATCGAAGTGGTAAGAGTAACCGGCATGTAAGTACCGCACGGTATTTGCTCTTTTCCCGGGAACTCTTATCATCTGCAAATGAACGTAAACAAAAATATGCCCGACTCGATATTTTATTCAATGCACTAATTGCGCCTGTACCTAGCGGAAAAGCGATAAACTGTACGCAATTTCCAACGCTGTTATGTACATTGTTGCGATTTCATTGTTTGTTTATTGCATCAATTATTCTAGAGGTATATCGAGATGAAGAAAAAGGGTTAATGAATCATTTCACAAGAAAATACACGAGCACGAAACGGACTCACATCAGATCGATTTTTTCTATTCTCAATTCAATTATTTCTATTTCAATGTACCTTCAGAATTATTATATGTAAAATAATTGTTATTGCACGTATTTATGACATGTCTTGTACTTGAGACTGAAAATTCACTCACACGATGAAAAATGTTCAAGTTGTCAACGTTTTAAAACGCAAAAGCGTAACGAAGCATCAATATTACTGCAATGGACCGATTGATTTCAATTTATCATATTTAATTGGTGGGTATACTTACAATGTAAGGCACTGCCACTTCGAATTATATCAAGTTTTTCGCAAAAGCGTTCCAGTTAATTACTACACTAAACACGCGCACACACTTATACACTACGGATACACTACGAGCTATTGAAGAAAGAAACTACGTTAAAAATATAATGAAATGATTCTAAACGGTACACTAAAATAATCTCACGTTATGAAACACACAAAAACAATTAATCGACTATAAAATACAGACTATAAAAATGGAAAATAGCGTAGATATACGTATGTACGGGGACAATGAGAACACTGGAATCACTTGAAACGCACGCGGTGGTCGTCTAAGCTGCAATGACACCCTACAATAATGATGTCCAGCGAAAGAACGAGAGAGAGAGAGAGAGAGCGAGAAATTCCCAAAAAACAAAAAAACAAGTGCCGCGGCTTAGCGTACACTGGTGGTCGCGGTGTACGCGTTAAGCCGCGGCAATATCGCCGAGAACTTCTTCAACCGACACGTTACGGCTCAACTGGGGGGTGCCCACGGTAACGTGTAGACGTTTTGCGGTATGTCATTCGTATAAATCTCAAATTTTGTGCATATCCGTGGTTACACTTGAAAAATTCAATGCTTCTTAATTACAGTTGGTGACCAACTGTGAGTTCCTCTCGCGCCGCCTTCGACAGAGGCCGTTCACTGCTCGATCATAATTTTGATCGTTTGTCAGTATCAACTTGCGGAGATTTTCTTTAATTAAGAAGCATTGAATTTTTCAAGTGTAACCACGGATATGCACAAAATTTGAGATTTATACGAATGACATACCGCAAAACGTCTACACGTTACCGTGGGCACCCCCCAGTTGAGCCGTAACGTGTCGGTTGAAGAAGTTCTCGGCGATATTGCCGCGGCTTAACGCGTACACCGCGACCACCAGTGTACGCTAAGCCGCGGCACTTGTTTTTTGGGAATTTCTCTCTCTCTCTCTCTCTCTCTCTCTCTCTCTCTCTCTCTCTCTCTCTCTCTCTCTCCCTCCCTCTCCCTCCCTCCCTCCCTCCTCCTCTCTCTCTCTCTCCCTCCCTCCCTCCCTCCTCCTCTCTCTCTCTCTCTCTCTCTCTCTCTCTCTCTCTCTCTCTCTCTCTCTCTCTCTCTCTCTCTCTCTCTCTCTCTTGCTCCTTCTGCGGTGAGTCGGTCTACACGTGTGTCTTTTTCGCTCCAATTCCTTCTACCTGTTTTACTGCGTCCTGTGCCTGCGGGCTCCTTTTTTTTCAGACCGAAGCGTGCCCACTTTCGCTTTCCATCGGTACGGCACGGCTGTGTCACTCACTTGGAGTTCCCCTCTTACCGTTGGATTAGCGATTGTCGTCTTCTGATTCTTCATATTCTCTACCTGGGCGCCATATTCTACTCTTCCTTCTCGCGTGACTCGCTTTGCTTCGGCTGTGTCCGGTGGACTTCGTCATTACTCGTGCTCTGCTCTCCGAGCCTGGGTAGCCACGTGGTCTCCGAGCTACGCTTATACCGCCCTACCGCCGTTGGACATACGCCTCGGCTCCATCCGGTGGACTTCGGCACTGATCGTGCTCTGCTTCTCCCGCGCGTGGGCAGCCACCGGTGGAATATATAGTGCGTATAGACTCGTCTGTGTGCGACTGCGTCAGTATTGGTATTACCGCACGCCATATCTCTCTCGCTATATCACGGCACGGCTATACCTTCTGTGGCCGTGTTACCTTGGTCGGTAACGTAGAGTCCGACCTATGCATCCTGTGTGCACTAAGTGTAATAAGACTATTGCTGGGGACTCTTTATCGTGCGGTGTTTGTCTTCGTGCTTTTCATCCTGGCTGTGCTCGGAGCATTCTAAAAAACTCGAACATTGAAGCGTGCTGTAAGGCTAATCTTAGCGCTATGTCCTCCTCTGCCCCCGCTCCCCCTTTATTCGTCCGAGGTCACGCTTGATGCTCTAATGCGTGTCCTTAAAAGCAATGAAGCTAACTTCTCAAACGTTCGTCTCAGAACAGCGCGCGATTGCAAATCGAACTGAAGAATCCTTCATTAGGATCAATGCATCTCTCGATCTTATACCCCCACTCGTAAAAACAGTATCCGACCCACACGGCCCAGCTTGAAACTATGCGATCTGATAATGCTGCCTTGCGTCGCGATATAACCGATCTTACTACGAGACTTGCTGATCTTACTACCGATCTTGCTACACGATTTACTACTCTTTCCGCTGCTCCAATGCCTGCTTCTAACGTGGCTGCCTCGAATGAAATTATAGTCTCTGGTCTCCCCGTCGACATGACCGTCGAGGCCTAAAATGATTATCGCGAAAGTCCTGACTGCTCTCGGTCTCTCAGATCTGCTGAGCCATATCCTATCTGCGCGTATATTACGACGTGGGTCTGCCTCTCAGGGTGACCCATCTTCTGCTGATGGCCCGCTGCCCGCGCCTCAGTCGTTTTCCCTGATCGCTACTCTGACATCGTCTGCTGTCCGGGATACTATTATAAATGCGAAACGTGCCAAGCGTACTCTACTTATCCGCGATGTTTTCGGCGGCACGATCAACGGTACGTATTTACGTTAATGAGTTTTTGCCGTCGGCTCAATACAAATTACTCCGAACTACTAGAACTCGTGCTCGACTCGCGGGGTACGAATTCGTTTGGGTATCGCGCGGGCGAATTCTCGCGCGTAAGTCGGTAGGTCAGCCACCTATCACTATCACTAACGCCGACGACATCACTAAGTTAGTTTGACCTCACCTGCGCACCCTTCCCCCGCTCTAGTACGCCGCTCATCTCGATCCCCGCCGAATAATAAACCTATCTCATCTGTTTTCACTGTTGCTCATCTCAATGCGAATTCGCTACTGGCACATATTGACCTAATTCGGTCTACTTTTGCAGCTGATCCAGTTCACGTCATCTCCATATCTGAATCTTGGCTCCACCCTCCTCATAGCAAGATGAACTGGTGGCTATTCATGCCTACTTTATTATTCGTAATGATCGGGCTGGGCGGCGGGGTGGTGGCGTCGCTTGTTTTGTTCATACCTCTATTATGGCCAAAGTCCTCGATGCATCGCCTTCGGCCTTCTCAAATTCACCGGAATTTCTGATTCTTGACCTTTCTCTACCTAATGGTCACTCTCTTCTCTTTGCGTCGATCTACCGACGACCCTAAGGGACTACTTTTTCCGATTTTCTCGAAAGTTATTACCGCCATAGCCACGCTTACTTTAACATTATTATTACCGGCGACTTAAATTGTAACTTGCTCTCCTCAAATCATGAGTCACGGGCCCTCCGTGAATTTGCTTTCTCCCATTCTCTTTTTATTGTCCCATCAGGACCAACATTCCACACAGCCTACTGCGATTCGTGGCTGGACGTGATGCTTCTTGACTCTGATACGCGGCTCGACTCATTTGTTAGATCGAACATCCCCTTTATTGCGGGACACGATATCCTTAGACTCGGTTATAAGCTCGATGCTCCCGAGCTCACCCCTCGCACCATCTACAGGCGTTCCTTGCGCAACTTTGACGAGTCCAAATTTTGCGCTGAATTAGATATCCGGTTGTGTACTGCGTTACCTACCGATGATTCATCCCTTACTTCCTTGTCTCTGGATGACTGCATCGTATCGTTACTAAATATTGTATCTACCACCTTTGATTCTCATGCGCCCCTGCAACCGATCCGCGCTCAGCGACGGCATGCACCTGTGGATAACCGACGAGCTTCGAATGTTGATCCGCGAGCGCGACCTCTTGTACCGTAGATCTAAGCGTTCTCGTTGCGCGGCCAACATCGCGGCCTACCGTGCATGTAGGGATCGTGTAACAGTGACTTTAAGGCTAAATCGTCAGCGCTTCCTCTATAATAAATTGATCGCATTAGTCGAACCGTCGCGCCTATGGAGGGAGCTTGCGAGGCTGGGGCTAGTTAAATCAAAGCATCCTGCTCCATTTAATTTCTTTTCACCCAACCAAACTCAACCTCCACTTTTGTTCCTTTATAGTCCGTGAGCCCCTATCCCGGGCCGATTTCGTTGACGTTATTCTCGCGCTACCCTATCCTGAGGCAAACCCTCGGTTTGAGCTGTCTCCGATTGCACCTGCTACCGTACTCAAATTTCTGGCAGATTTTCCCATCTACTTCTTTGAGCGTCGACTCCGACGGCATCATTCCCTTCTCCATCTCCTGTTCAAAATCTATCTGCCCTCGTTACATTATTACGGCCATTTTTAATCTTTCAATCAAGCACTCTCTTTTCCCATCTATATGAAGCGTGCTTACATCCGTCCGCTCTTAAAAGTCCGGGACTCCGCGCTCATTGTCAGATGTAAGACCTATAGCTAACCTTCCGTACCTTTCTAAAGTTTTTGAGCGCATAATTTTTTCCCAGGTTTCCGGGTACCTCAATGACCACAACATCCTTCATGATCGGCAGTCGGGGTTCAGGTCATCATATAGCACTCAGTCGGCGCTTTTGCGTATTTCTGATGATATCCGGCGCGGATTAGACCAGAAGATGCTGACAGTTGTACTCCTGTTTGATTTTAGCAAGCTTTCGACACTATTTGCCACCTGAGATTGCTGCAGAAACTGAGATCGATTGGCTTCTGCGCTACCACGCTAGAGTGGTTTTTCTCCTACCTGACAGGTAGAAGTCAGGCAGTTATCGACGGTGCTGGCCACTGCTCTGGGTGGCTACCCACTACCGTGGGGTCCCCCAGGGTTCGGTTCTCGGCCCTCTGCTTTTTTCATTATATGTTAACGATATTGGCGCCGGTTTACGGTACTCCAGTATTATGGTTTTT
>OY723386.1:1328983-1423315 GCA_963210295.1 Ophion ellenae | reverse complement strand
ACGTCTCTCGAACGTCTCCGAACGTCTCATGAACGTCTGTTGAACGTCTCACGAACGTCTCCTGAACGTCTCATGAACGTCTCCGAACGTCTCTCGAACGTTCTCCGAACGTCTCATGAACGTCTCCGACCGTCTCACGAACGTCTCTCACGAACGTCTCCGAACGTCTCATGAACATCTCACGAACGTCTCACGTACGTCTCTCGAATGTTTGAGAGCAATATTTTATACAACTGTGTAATCTCATAACAGATAATGTAAGAAAGAAAAGGGTGAGGAGAATTAAAAAATCACATAATGTCACATTTCGTTTATTTGCATGAATCTTTATGATTCAACCACCAATTAAACATTTTACATACATTTTGTAATGCACAATTTTTTTCATGCTTTTCGCATCGTAGAGTATAGCTTACGCCTAATTTACTTAAGGTATCCATATCGCCAAAGTCCAACGTTTCAATAACTAGATCATTTTTCATATTTAATATATCAGCTAGCCATTCTCGTTTTTCATGGCCGTCAACATATACAATGGGATACGTATCGACTTCCGTTGGGCCCACAACTGCAGCCGTTATTAAACCTTGAGCCATGCTATATGGAACGTTTCCATAGGCCCACTTTAGACCATGATGATTCCGAATCAGCCATGACGCTTCGTATCTCTCAAATTTTGTGAGAAGTCTCCATGGTATGATACTCGCGAAAATGTAATGAGAGAGCACACATTCCGCTCTTAGAATCGCTACTTCCTTCACGACAAAGTTTCTCCCAACAATGAATCCTTGTAGATCGACAAATGTAGGTACAGACATAACGAAGATGGCTCGATCAAGTCGATAGCAAGATCAATTGATGACTGACGTCAATATTTAAGAAACTCGTCTTTAAATCATTTATTTATCGAGCGGGGGGTTACCTGCTGATCTATACAATTTTACGAACCATCTTTGTCAATGGACAATATTCAACAACTCGATCGTGCAAGATCAAACAATAGGCAGTAGTATTTGGTGGCAAATCTTCCTTACATTCAAACTCTATTCGCACATCCACGGTAGCATTTTTCACAGACTCGTTCTGACGCGAGCAATCGATAACCGTGAGAGGGCCGTTATATTGAAACTTTGCAATAGTGAGCAAAGAATTATCACTATTACAGCCGTAATAAGATTTACGAAATTGAGAGTACATATTGAACAAAATGGCGAATCTGTTTTTGTCAAAGTCCAAATTCAAGTCATCGTAAGGATAGGATTCCGAGTTGAGATAAAGTTTAACATTGGCGAGCTTGCAGTCGTCGAATAGTGTAATGTCCTTTGCCATAGCATTTTTTTTGCCAGTCTGCAGCGCAAATATTACATATCTTGGTTTCTCTAGCTGGGAGGCAGCTTTCACAGTCCATGAGTGTTTCGTTGTGCTTTGAAGCAGTGGATACTCGTATAGATCCCAGGAGCGAAAGCTCATATTCAAGTATCGCCCACTCTCCAATGTTCGAAGTAATGACAATTTAGTTATCTCATTTAATATTACGTGAGGCATACGCCATTGTATCTTGAGCAATTCAACTTCTGCCTCTACTAATGGATGCTGACTGAATACGCAATTGTTATCATTGCGCGAACGTATCAGAATTAGCTCATGACGAGCATTGATAACAACGCGCTTGTAATCTTCGCAGAATCCTAGCAATATGTTGAGAGGTACACAAAAATTGAAATATTTTCCCCCATTATTATGTGCTACATCCCAAGCAGCATTTTTCAAAGTATGACTCCTCTCAGGGCTTAGAGAGATGTAGTTTTTAATCGTGGTTGTTATTCCAACGTTTCGATTGCGATCAATCTCCACACCATCGAGCTCATAACGAACTTCATCAAACATGAATGCAACGCAATTGTTTCCCAATACTACTATTGCTTGATCATCTGGTTTTTTAAGCACCGTGAACTTTCCCTCAACGTAGAGAAAACTTTCAGATGGTAGGGTGTACAAGTCTTGGTGTTGTGTAGGAATTCGTATTTCATCGCTGTGTCCAAACGTTGAGTTGGCATACGGATTGTACGTATGAGTCTCAATTTTGATGATACGATCGTCAAAGATTGGCTCCCCACTGATATTCAAAACGTCAGTCATTCTTTTGCCTCAAGTATGTCGTACAATAAATCCCAGAGATTCTAAAAATTCACGATTCGCTGCACTGAGTTTTTTCTTTGCGGGTAATTTAACACTCAATGCCGCTTGTCTTCTTGCAAGAGTATTACCGTGTGGGATCGTATTATCTCGCGTAGAAATATTGTCTCTGGCGTATTCCGTGTCGTACAGAACGAGCATCACAAGCGTCGCTTTCGTATGTGCAATCTCACCGTAATTTCTTCTCCTCGAAAATCGAGTAGTTTTCCCTTCTGATCCACGATACGTATCGTTAGATCCGTAATGCTCCGCACAACGATCGGAAGATAAATGATTTGCGCAGGCGTTTCCGATATCTTATATCCTGGTGGTACGCTCGGTGAAAATTCATGTATCGTGTGTACACGCTCGCCATTGCTGTACGCACCAGTGGTGACACTACATTCTATGCGGATAATGTTGACATTCATTATGTTTATCGGTACATCAGATTCCTGCCATTTCCAGGGATGCAGTATTCGATTTGATGAAAATCCCAACAGGGATCCTACGTTGTCAGGTTTACTGAAATTTATTCTGTACGCACATTTGATTTCGCTCTTTAGTGTATTATGATTAGCGCGTAGCACGATTGGGTATTCACCATTTTCATCGAGGTCATCGTTATCAACCTTTCGAGGAACAATTTCATTTTCAGCATCATCACCACTATCACCCCCTTTGAGTAAAATTGCACGATTCAGATACGCATTTATGGCTCTCAGTTCATACGATCCTTCAGGGATTATAATTTCCTTGTCATCATTGTCAAAGTAAAATTTGTTGTTTGATGAATTCACATTTGGTATTGTGTGATAAGTTTCAAAATCCGTCAAACCGAGCTCATAACAACCATCATTGAAATCTATAGCGGGAAAGTAATTTGCGGTTAGAAGGCTACTCTTGCCGGTCAACGTAAGCGTCAGTGACATGTTTCCCTCGAATACTGAGTTGATTGACACATTGTCACGGCTTAAATACATATTGATCATCGACGTTTTGGAGAAATTGCAAGCACAATTGTCCGCAAATACTCTCATTATAATTCTGATAAGATGTTCGATTGTATTGTATTTTTGTGGTATTTGGTCCAAGATATCGCACCAACTCCTTGGGCGGTCGAAGATTTCCAAAACTATCAAAATATATTATATGACTCCCCCTCTTGGCATAGGCTACCCAATGCGTACCGGGACCATCGGCATCATCCAAATTTACTATACCGCTCTCATCTAGTTGCACGCCACCATAAACAGGTAAATTATTGCGCATGAAGACCCCTGTGAAGAATGGTATGCGCATGCGTCTGGCTAAGCATTCCAATTGTACATTAGTTGTTACACCCATGGGCATTTTCACCGAATTTTGGCGTTTTTTTTTTTTTTTCTTAGTTGAACATCCTTGTCCACGCTTGTAGGGAGCGAGATAGAGCCCATAGCCTTCTATAGCTCGATTATGACGTTGTATTTCTTCAAGTTGACGTTGCGCCGCTTTGCTATCATTCACAGCCTTTGCTATCCCAGCTGCCCCACCAGCCAGTGAGCCAAGAACTCCCAGCAATGGTAACATTGGCAAAATTCCGCCACGCTTTGCTATCGGCAGTATTCTCTTCTTAACGGGTTTTTTTTCTTTGTCGATGAGTTCTTTGTCTTCATTCCCATGCCGAATTTCGTTTTTGCTTTCATAGCTGCCCAAACAGCGGTCGCTGCTGTTTTCTCGCCAAAAGTCGAATCTCTCGCAGTAATACGTTTTCGTGCCGTTGTTGCAAGTATATTATCCGCAACGTGTCTTTCGCCTAAATGATTGCTTCGAGAATAGGCTATATCGTGGTCGCGACAAGCGACATCCAATGGATTTATACCACGATCACCCCGTGCCAATCTCTGCTCTAACTGAGTGCCTGGTCCACAAAATTGGTATCCGGGAATATGTAACTCGATCGGAAGTGCATTTATTGCTCGATTTAACAAACCGTTGCCTTTTCTCTTTGACATTCGGCACAATTATTTATAAACGGTGCTGGACCGTCAATGTGTATTAGCTGTCCTGGTAAATTCCAATGGCGCGTGCATCGGCGATATTGCTGTACTTCCGAATCAGCCTTTATGTGTTCGGGAAGCCTCTCCCACAAAATGTCAACGAAGTGATGAAAATTTTGTAACAAAACAATTTTCGGAATAAACTGTAATTGATGAGCCGTTAAGCGGAGAATACTGCAGTCGTCCGATAGGTATAAAAACATTCTCAGTACTGAGCAGATTTGGCTCGGTGCACTCCTATAAATACTCCTCACACGACGCATTTTGGGCGAATGTGTGTTTGGATTCGAGAGAGAAAACATGCGTTTCGTGCAACAAGCGACGGTGATTCAAGTGACCAATTTCGACGATAGAGTAATGGAGGGCCAACAAGTACGCAAGCATGGAGACATGCTGCCACTTACGATACGCAGCATTATTTGCGGTCCTTCAAATTGTGGGAAAACCAATGTTTTGTTAAGTTTAATAGAAAGTCCAAATGGTGTACGTTTTGAAAACCTATATGTATACTCGAAATCGCTTCAACAGCCAAAATATCAATATTTGGAAAATCTGCTGACATCGATTAACGAAATCGGCTATTTTAAATTCTCGAATAATAGTGATGTTATCCCACCGCACGAAGCGCTTCCGAACTCCATTTTTATTTTCGATGACGTAGCATGTGATAAGCAAAATAGAGTAAGAGAGTACTTTGCGATGGGCAGACACTCGAGCGTTGATTGTTTCTACCTTTGCCAAACATATGCCAAGGTTCCCAAGCATCTTATACGCGACAATGTGAATCTGCTTATTTTATTTAAACAAGATCGCACAAACTTGAAACATGTTTACAATGAACACGTAAATACTGACATGTCGTATGAAGATTTTCTGGTGTTATGCCAAAAATGTTGGCAACACAAATATGGCTTCATGGTGATTGACAAAGATAGCTCATTGTTCGGTGGTCGATATAGAAATGGATTTAACGAGTTTGCAATACCGTAATGTAGTCAGTCGGCATTGAGACATCAGCTGTGCAACGACCGACAAATAATTTCATGTGGGCATGATGACGACAATTGATACTGATGAAAAGATTGCCAGGGAAATTGCGAAAACAAGCGACTCAATACGCAAAAAATATCAAGCTTTGAAGACTGGAAAAATGGAAGAAGATCTTGCATTGGAGAGACACTTCAAGCCAATCACCGTACCTCTCAAGCAGATTGTTGAGCAATCAGCTGCTGTTGAATCTCTTGGGCCGGAAATTGAATCGTTGAGTATGTCGGAAGCAAAGGACCTAGAGAAGGATGTGAAACAAGGAACAAAGCGCACACGTTCGTTATTTCAAGATTCGCTGGTAACTTCTACACCGAATCAGTTGAAACGCAAGCGACGAAAGGAATCTCTGGATGATACGTCGATGGCTGCTGTACCCTTGCAACCAGCCACCATTGTTGAAGAAGACGTTTTTGAGACTATGCCCGAGTCATTCGTGTCTACAGTTCAACGTCAATTACAAACGGCTGAAGGTCAAAATACATTGCGCGAACATTTCGGTCCACTCGGTCAACAATATATTTCATCTATTCTTTCACAAGACAAAAATTCCAGCATGGATTACGTGTATGGCGTCAAATTTACCAATGAAGGAATGATGTTAGGCGATAAGCGTTTCGATGTGGATAATGATGATAATATATTCATCGATGGCATAAAATACTTGGGAACCCCTGGACTCTATGAGCTAATTTTCAAGAGAATTCCCGAAGATGCAATATACACCGAGGAAGACAAAAACAAATATAAAAGTATATTGTTGGCAACAAATGCACATCGACGTGGTAGCAATATACTCAATCCTGTATTGGGTAACAAAGGCTTCAAGTATAAATATATAATTGGACCATTAACTTTCGACCGAAAAACTGGAAGAGGTATAGAAATACCGCTCGCCATGACGTTAAATAACAACAAAATCGATTACGTGCATTGGAATGATCCCAATGAGTTGGTCGATCGTTTGCGCTTGTTGGAAGCTTCACGACACGCGGGTAACAACGCTCACGACAATGAGATAATGTCGATTATTGAGGAACTTCGCGAAGCGGGCCTCATTATAAATTAACCTATGCATCGATGATAATGATCATTCCTTCATCGCTATTGATACCGAGATGTCGATCAATAAATTCGGATCATCGCTTGGAGCGCAGGATGATTCATACTATCAGTGGACTGGGCTAATAAGAAATTATACACGTGATAATGCTCTCTGTCTAACCTCTAGTGGCTTCGATGCAAGATCACGTAAAATACGAGGCGTAGCCCTACCTGAAGGGGATTACGATGCTGCTAATAAACGTTACGTGGAAATGAAAATCAAGCTGTTAACAGAACGCCTGGATGAATTTGAGAAGAAATTCATCGCACTAGAGAATACGCTTCGAATAACTATGAACGATACGTCTAAAACGATTCAGTATGTAACCGACGCTGTAGCTGACACAACGCAGGAAGATTTGTAAAAATCGTCTGGTCAAACACACGATATGCTCGGAGAAGAAAAAACGTCTGAAGAAAAGCAGCTCGTGGAGGAATTACATGCACCAGCAAGAAAAAACTTTCCGCGAAGACGTGTCATCGTACGTGGGTATGATGATTTGTGGCAGGCTGACGTAGTCGAAATGCGGCCGTATTCGCGTTTCAACAAAGGCTACAATTACATCCTCACCGTCATCGATGTGTTGAGCCAGTATGCATGGGCCGTACCCTTGAAAAGTAAAACTGGCAACGAAATGGGTACAACGATCGCGAAAATCATACACGATCATAGCAGATATCCGAAAAATCTTCAGACCGACAAAGGAAGAGAATTTTACAATGTAAACGTGCAACGACTCATGGAGAAATACAACATCAATCATTATTCGACGTACTCTATTATGAAGGCCTCGGTCGTCGAACGATTCAATCGCACTCTCAAAAATAATATGTGGAAAATGTTTACACTCAATGGTAACTACAAGTGGATCGATGCGTTACCGCAACTCGTTATGAAGTACAATGCTCGAAAGCATCGTACGATTGGCATGAGGCCCATCGACGTTACTCCTCCGATCGCGGAGAAACTCTTAACCACCGTATACAGCTATGTAAAAATTGCAGCTCCTGCAAGATTCAAAGTCAATGATTTTGTGCGCGTAAGCAAATTCAAGACAATATTTGAAAAAGGTTTCACACCAAATTGGACCACCGAAGTGTTTAAAATCGTCAAGGTGCAGCAAACTTATCCTGTAACGTACCTAGTCGAGGACTCAAGTGGAAATCCAATAGCCGGAGGATTCTACGAATACGAACTGCAACGTGTTGCCAATCCAAACATATATCTCGTGGAGAAGATAATACGCAAAAAGGGCAATGATGTTTATGTTAAATGGTTGGGAATGGATAAATCTCAAAACTCGTGGATACACAAAAATAACATATTGTAATAACTTTTATAAAGTATATGAAAAATTCAATAAAGTTTATTTACAATAGGCATACCATTTTATTTATGTATACATTCACCATTCCTGATAACAATAAATTATTATATCCTGTAAACATTAACATACTCGCATTATATATAACATGCATATTTTCCAATATATATCAAATTTACATTACTACATTCATTATATCTATCCATTTTTATTTTATAACAATATATACAATGTAGCCTAACATTTACAATGCTATTTTATAATGACCACAGCGTAGAGTGTCCGTACTTTTCGGCACGATATACCGCTTGTCATCGTGTGGACTTAGAGCAATTTTTGACTCTGAAATAGTGTAAACTTCGTGCAGCTTCGATCTTATGCAAGACTGCTGACGAGTCATCTCAATTTCTTCCCGTAAACAGCGAGTGTAGTCATTGAAATTTATTGTTCGCGCGACGACATTACTTTTCACACCTTTCACCTTTTTCGTGTCTTTTTTACCATCGACTCGCAAAGCGTACATTTTTGCTCTCAATCCCACAAATTCCGTCATTACCATACCATTATTTTCATCTTTCATGAGACCGGGCACTTTCTTGTTGACTAACGGTAAACCGTACACGTTTTCCATCGGGTAATCGCTCGTATCAAATTTGTCAATGTTACGCTTCATATCGTCGTAAACGTCGTCAGACTTGATGTGGTATATGAGACTATCGGTGTCGGTATACATGACCTTACAGTTTTGCTGATACAGCGGAATCATGAATTCGTGGTGAAACTCATATAAACATGTTTTCGAAATGTCGAGTATACACATACCAACATAAATCGGCTTGTTAAATTTTACCTCCAGATTTCGCAATTCGACGGCGATAAGATTTGCCGAAAAGACACTTCGACTGTGAAAATTTGGTTTAGCGATCATTGCCTCTGCCCCATACCGTCCCTCCCACTTTGTTACAAGTTTCACGTCTACACGGTTTCGCACGTTTTCCATCGTTTTACCAAATACTGCATTGTTCATTAATTTATACAAATTTTTCTCGAAATCATTTGTAGCACGTGTTCGAAACTGTGTGTTTAATTCGATGTATGAACGCAACCAGGGGGATTGAGTGAATTTCAAAATTCTGTGTATTTTCGCTACTTTAAGTCCATGACGCATACACTGCTGCAAATTACGATGGTGTATCACGTAACGCTTCTTATCACATACGGTTGCGAGCAATTTCTCCTGGCGCTTGCCAGGTGGTTTGTCGCGTGTAGGACAAAACGGAAGGTCACTGTGCGAATCATGCAAACGTTGTGGATATTCGAGATCGACTTCGAGAACGTAGCCTACAGGCGAATCTAGCGCTATGGATAATACGTCAAAATCCGATGTGTTGTCGATCCATTGAAAATCAGCATAAGGCAAAGGTTGACACATTGCCCAACCATACAAGTTGTTCACATCGAAGTACATGAGGTATGATGATGATTTCAACGGATCGTGCGATTGCATGTACTTGTTATTAGCATGTGCATATCTGTTTGAACATTGGCTTAAGCCTCCGCGTATACCTCGCTCGATGAATAAAATCATGTCGATATCGGTCAATAATTCAAACGTAATGTGCGTATATTTCAACATGGCGTCCCAAGTATATCCCGGAAGGGTGTAATAATACGCCGGATCAAGCCCATAACTTTCAATACACGTATCACGGAAATTTTCGAAAATATCTGCTAATAACAAGACATCCGTCTTCAAATACAAATCGCTATATTCGCCAAGCGTTTGAATGGAAAACCGCTCCCAGACATTCTCAGCGTGAATGTACTCGCTCGCGCTGATCGCTTCCCCGGTCAAGGAACTGTAAAATGAGTCGCGCGGCGGCAAACACGTGTCTTCCAATCTGCTGACATGATCAATGTATTCGTACGGGAAGACACCTTTTCGTGTTAATAATGTAAAATCATCCATCGGTAGGCCACCAAATTGTGAGCGTAAAATTTTCAGTTTGTCCGTCGTTAAAAATGATGCCAATTTCTCAAGACTTGTGGTTAGAAATTTATATGAATCGATGAAGCGTAATTTAATTTGGTTTTTTGTTTCTTCGGTAGTAGTTTGAACAGTTTTCGTGAACGAAATATATTTTTCTTTTGTTATTGGAAGCACGTAAGTTTTCCCTTCGAACGCGGTGGCCACTTCCTTGATTATAAAATGCGCATCATAGCCAGACAAATTGTGAAAAACTACCGGGATGAAAAATGATTGTTTGAAATTTAGATTGCAATTCGAATGGGCGGGGCCTCTGTAACGCCCAGTTAAATGACAATGATCGCGAACTCGTGTATCGGTTTGTGCAAAATCTTCTTCACATATGTGACACTTAATTGCGCTTCGAAATTCGAGCTCCTCGTCGGATGTTAACTGTACCATGGAGATATTTGAAGATAAAATATCTTTTACATGCAATGCTGCATTTTTTAGTTCTTCGACGAACCATGCAATGCAATCGCTACTACGGTGCGATTCATATCTGCATAACGATTGATCGTATGAACAATGTACGTAGTATGCAATACTAGAAACCTCGTGGTGTTGGTACATGTTTTGTTCATTCGTTTTCGCAAGAACGCACTCAAGATCGGCGTATATTACGAATGGAAGTCGCTCCTTATGATTGAAGTTTTTAAAAGTGAGCCACTTGTTCGCATCGTTCGGTAGACGGACGGCACAGTCGTTGATCTGGCCACAGTCCACAGTGTGCCCTTGCAATTTTTGCTCCGAATGAAAGTAGTGTAGACATCTGCGAAAATAAACAAAAAATCAGTTTCGAACTAATTATTTTGATACATTAAATCATATCAAATCTACGTACCTATCACAGATGTATTTTCGATGATGCTTCTGACTTAATTGCGAGCTGACGAGCCTTGATAAATTCTTGATCCACGCGAAATGTCCAACGATGTTTTGCTGCGGATCTTCCACGTAGAGCAAATTGACATGCTTTTCTCTCTTTCGCTCACTCACGCGAATTGGAAGAGTGCTGTCGTTCTCAATGGTGTATACATTGATTGAAATGTCATTACGAATTTCAAATTTTTTAATTTGATTCAGAGTCATTGGAAACTCAATGTCTTGAACATTTAGCACTGTCGAGTAGTGTGGGTATGAAGATTCACGCGCACTGTCACGTTGGGCTGGATAAAGAGCAGCGACTACGGACCATGCGAAACATGCTTGATCACTCGATTTCACATTAACGACTGCTCTTTTCAGCATTATCGACCGCGATAACATTATGTGGCATCCCGCACGCATTAGATTATATTTATTTATATTCATAGTCAAGTTATATATTCGTGACAATTCCCACCCGCTGTCGCGTTCCTGAAACTCTTCGAGTGATGTCGAAATGGGTTCAATAACTCTTTGATCGTACCACTCGCGTAAATAAGACGTATTGAAAAGTTCATAGTTTTTAGTATTAATGCTTTTATTTGCACGCTTGTCACCCGCCACAAATTCGCCGTTAAAAACGGTATTAATTTTCACACTACCATGATTGTTGATAATGGTTTGAACGCGTGAAAGCACGACATCACTAGCGTCTTTGAGAAATTGTTGAGGTTCGATGTGGTTATGATTTATGACTACACCAGTCAAGATACGACCCTCGAATGCCGTATCAATTTCTCGCCATATGAATCCATGATTGTCATGTCCAGCACCCGTGTGTATGAAACGCTGACGCACCGAATTCTTGAAGCCTTCAAGTCGTGCAATTCGGGCTACCAACGATTGACGATTTCCAATCGATAATCGCGGTCGTTTAATTCGACTTTGTTCTTCTAACGACTCGATATACTCGTCACATCGTTGTTCGGACACAATGTACTCTTCAACCGAACTAATTTGAGCCCCTTGCTCGCAAAGATTTTTTTTCAATATTATCGGTCATGTCTCTGCGCGAGGCACACCGCGATCAATTCAAACATTGACTGAAAGTGTGTACCTCTCAATCACGATTTATATTCCATTTCTATAAAAACTGCATCCTTGGTGCCGTGTGCATTTTTTCGCTATATATTTTTCTGCAGACTTCACGATTTTGCTGACATGAACTTCTTCGACGGGATTCACGAAGCGCTCGCAGAATCAATCGCATAATTTTATTCTTTCGTGAATATCTCAGGCATTTTGACCTTGAGATGACACGTGATGCTGACTCGACATTTTAACGGTGCTTTTTTTTCCTATGTACGCTGAAAGTGTGTTCCTCTCAATCACGATTTATATGACATTTCTATAACAGCTGCATCCTTGGTGCCGTGTGCATTTGTTCATTATATATTTTTCTCCAGACTTTTAGATTTTTGCTGAAATCAACTTTTTCAACGAGATCCGCGAAGCGCTTGCAATATCATTCGCATAATTTTATTCTTTTGCGAATGTCCCAGGCATTTTGACCTTGAGATGCAATAGATGTTCGAAGACGTGCGCGGCGGTTTTTTTTTGGATTTCACCCAAACAAACCCAATTGCTTTAATCGCTGAATGTCTAAAGTGTATATGTCTATATACATGCAGATGAGTCGCTCTATCTCACATGCATGCGATGCGGTCGCTCCATCTCTCATTCTCGCTCTCTCTCTCATGCATACGTGTAATCCGATCGCTTGTCTCAGCGACACGGGTCAACCAACTTGGCTCTCTGGCGACAGTCGCTACAAGAGAGAGAGAGAGAGAGAGAGAGAGAGAGAGACAGAGAGAGAGAGAGAGAGAGGGAGAGAGACAGAGAGAGAGAGAGAGAGAGGGAGAGAGAGAGAGAGAGAGGGAGAGAGAGAGAGAGACAGAGAGAGAGAGAGACAGAGAGAGAGAGAGAGAGAGAGAGGTCAGCCACTCCGCCGAGTCCCCCACCCCGCGTGACGTCATACCTCGCCCCGCGTGACGTCATACCCCTCCCCGCGTGACGTCATACCCCTCCCCGCGTGACGTCATACCCCTCCCCGCGTGAACCCCCCGCCCCGCACCCCCCTCAGAGGACCTGCGTTAGAACCGGCCTAGCTATACTACTCTCGTCGATACGAACGGGTACAAACGATTGCTCGATATTTCAGACGGGTACAAACGTTTTCTCGTTGGTACAACCGATATACTCGTCGATACCAACGGGTACAAACGATTGCTCGATAGTACAGACGGGTACAAACGTTTTCTCGGTGGCACAAATGATATACTCGTCAGTACGAATCGGTACAAACAATTGCTCGATAGTACAGACCGGTACGAACGTTTGCTCGATAGTTCACACGGGTACAAACGTTTTCTCATTGGTACAAACGATTTACTCGTCGATACGAATAGGTACAAACGATTCCTCGATAGTTCAGACGGGTACAAACGTTTTCTCGGTGGTACAAACGAAATACTTGTCGATACGAACGGGTACAAACGATTGCTCGATATTTCAGACGGGTACAAACGTTTTCTCGTTGGTACAAACGATATACTCGTCGATACCAACGGGTACAAACGATTGCTCGATAGTACAGACGGGTACAAACGTTTTCTCGGTGGTAGAAATGATATACTCGTCAGTACGAATGGGTACAAACAATTGCTCGATAGTACAGACGGGTACAAACGTTTTCTCGTTGGTACAAACGATATACTCGTCGATACCAACGGGTACAAACGATTGCTCGATAGTACAGACGGGTATAAATGTTTTCTCGGTGGTACAAATGATATACTCGTCAGTACGAATGGGTACAAACGATTGCTCGATAGTATAGACGGGTAAAAACGTTTTCTCGTTGGTACAAACGATATACTCGTCAGTACGAGGGGGTACAAACGATTGCATGATATTACAGACGGGTACAAACGATTGCTCGATAGTACAGACGGGTACAAACGTTTTCTCGTTGGTACAAACGATATACTCGTCAGTACGAATGGGTACAAACGATTGCTCGATAGTACAAACGAGTACAAACGTTTTCTCGTTGGTACAAACGATATACTCGTCGATACCAACGGGTACAAACGATTGCTCGATAGTACAGACGGGTACAAACGTTTTCTCGGTGGTACAAATGATATACTCGTCAGTACGAATGGGTACAAACATTGCTCGATAGGACAGACGGGTACAAACGTTTTCTCGTTGGTATAAACGATATACTCGTCGATACCAACGGGTACAACCGATTGCTCGATAGTACAGACAGGTATAAATGTCTTCTCGGTGGTACAAATGATATACTCGTCAGTACGAATGGGTACAAACGATTGCTCGATAGTATAGACGGGTAAAAAGGTTTTTTCGTTGGTGCAAACGATATACTCGTCAGTTCGAGGGGGTACAAACGATTGCTTGATATTACAGACGGGTACAAAAGATTGCTCGATAGTTCAGACGGGTACAAACGTTTTCTCGTTGGTACAAACGATATACTCGTCAGTACGAATGGGTACAAACGATTGCTCGATAGTACAGACGGGTACAAACGTTTTCGCGGTGGTACAAACGATATACTCGTCGATACGAACGGGTACAAACGATTGCTCGATAGTACAGTCGAGTATAAACGTTTTCTCATTGGTACAAACGATTTACTCGTCGATACGAATAGGTACAAACGATTCCTCGATAGTTCAGACGGGTACAAACGTTTTCTCGGTGGTACAAACGAAATACTCGTCGATACGAACGGGTACAAACGATTGCTCGATATTTCAGACGGGTACAAACGTTTTCGCGTTGGTACAAACGATATATTCGTCGATACCAACGGGTACAAACGATTGCTCGATAGTACAGACGGGTACAAACGTTTTCTCGGTGGTACAAATGATATACTCGTCAGTACGAATGGGTACAAACAATTGCTCGATAGTACAGACGGGTACAAACGTTTTCTCGTTGGTACAAACGATATACTCGTCGATACCAACGGGTACAAACGATTGCTCGATAGCACAGACAGGTATAAATGTTTTCTCGGTGATACAAATGATATACTCGTCAGTACGAATGGGTACAAACGATTGCTCGATAGTATAGACGGGTAAAAACGTTTTCTCGTTGGTACAAACGATGTACTCGTCAGTACGAGGGGGTACAACCGATTGCTTGATATTACAGACGGGTACAAACGATTGCTCGATAGTACAGACGGGTACAAACGTTTTCTCGTTGGTACAAACGATATACTCGTCAGTACGAATGGGTACAAACGATTGCTCGATAGTACAGACGGGTACAAACGTTTTCGCGGTGGTACAAACGATGTACTCGTCGATACGAACGGGTACAAACGATTGCTCGATAGTACAGTCGAGTATAAACGTTTTCTCATTGGTACACACGATTTACTCGTCGATACGAATAGGTACAAACGATTCCTCGATAGTTCAGACGGGTACAAACGTTTTCTCGGTACAAACGATATACTCGTCGATACCAACGAGTACAAACGATTTCTCGATAGTACAGACAGGTATAAATGTTTTCTGGGTGGTACAAATGATATACTCGTCAGTACGAATGGGTACAAACCATTGCTCGATAGTATAGACGGGTAAAAACGTTTTCTCGTTGGTACAAACGATATACTCGTCAGTACGAGGGGGTACAAACGATTGCTTGATATTACAGACGGGTACAAACGATTGCTCGATAGTACAGACCGGTACGAACGTTTTCTCGGTGTTACAAACGATATACTCGTCGATACGGACGGGTACTAACGATTGCTCGATAGTACAGACGGGTAGAAACGTTTTCTCGTTGGTACAAACGATAAACTCGTCAGTATGAACGGGTACAAACGATTTATCGGCGGCACAAACGATATACTCGTCAGTACGAGGGAGTACAAACGAGTACTTGACATTACAGACGGGTAGAAACGATTGCTCGATAGTATAGACGGGTACTAACGTTTTCTTGGTGGTACAAACTATATACTCGTTGATACCAACGGGTACAAACGATTTCTCTGTGGTACAAACGATATACTTGTCGGTACGAAGGGAAATAAAAAAATAAAAAAATCGAAATTTTTTTTTCAAAATAAATTTTGCAAAAAAAATTCAAAAAAAAAAATTTCGACGGTACAAACGGGTACAAACGATTCTCTTTCCATTCGCGTTTATTAAAATTGTTTTGCTCTAAATGGGTTGCGGTCCATTTTTCCATACCCTCGTACTATTTTCCCCCTTAAGGTACAAACGAAATTAAAGGCGGTACAAACGGGTACAAACCGAGTACAAACGAATGCAAAAAAAAAATTACTTTCTGTAAAGTCAGTTGCCAAGTTCACACAGGTGCACCCGCCGCCCCCAGCTGAGACTCGTTAACGCCCTGAATCAGAGACGTCACGGCCTCGGTGAGGGCAACGGGCCCACCTCCGGCCAACGCATCGTGGTCTAAGGCCGCCGCCGCCCCCGCCAGGGCCGCGCCGTACTCTGCCCAGTCCGCGTCGACGGCCCGCTACCTGCGAACAGGCAGCGGGAGGTCGGCAGCTCCGTCCGTCCGGACAAGGGTTACGCCGATGGCGTTGTGGTCCGAGTGTACCAGGTCGGGCAGGACCTCCCACCCGACTCAGTACAATCCCTCCATGCCCCTGCCCAGAGTGACGTCGATGTCCGACCGGCCCACAGGCCCGTCGAACGTGAACTCCCGAGACGGCTCGTTCAAGACCTCCAGGTCCCAAGCGACGATGAAGGTCTCGAACTCACGGCCCCTGACAAAGTACCAAAAACGCCGCGTACCCACACCGTAGCACCCCCCTCCCCACCAGGGACGACGACAACCGCGGCATCCAACGAGGAATCAACCAGCACAAAGGCAGGTTTGCCGTCGACGCTCTGAAAAACCCGCATCCACGCCGGGATCCCCGCCACAACGCCACCCGCCCTCAGGTAGGGTTCCTGCAGGAGGGCGGCACCGTAGCGGCCGTCGACGAGCACCCGACCGAGGTCCGCCATCACGGCCCTCGAACGCCGGCAATTGACCTGGAGGACGCGGAGCCCGACGGGCCCCGCACCCCCCAGCCCACCAGCGACCCCCCGTGCGGGGGACCGGCTAGCCATTATCGGCTCTAGCGGCCAGGCGGCCCCGCTCCTCCGCGGCGTCGGCCCTGGCACGCACGATCACCGCCTGATAGAGCGGGCACGCACCGTCCATCGCACGATGGTTTGCCGCCAGTCCGGCCTCCCCGCAGTTGCGCAGCGGGGAGGCTGCTCCCGCTCCGGACAGCTCGCAGCCGGGTGGCCGCCACCGGCACACCAGCCGCACACCACCTCCTTCTTCCGGAAGAAGGCGGCGGTGTGGCCAAAGCCGAGGAACCGGTAGCACCGGTCCGCCTCCACGTAGTCCCGGACCACGCATGAATGCCACCCGAGGAAAACGCGGCCCCTTGCCACAAGGGCAGCCGCTGCCTCGGGCGTAACCTCCAGGGTCCAGTGAGGACCCCGGCCACCCGCCTGCCTTCCACCAAACCTACGCGCGACCTTAACAGCCGCGCGGAACTCCTCTCCCCCAATGCTGAGGATACACTGGGCGCGCAGGGCGGTGAGGACCACCTCCTTCGACTGGTCCTCGGGCACCGAGAGGACGGCCACCCTCATCCGGGGGGGGGCTCCGTCGCCGTCACGGAGAGCCCTCCCTCACGTATCGCCTCGGTCTCCCGGACGAACTCGAGGTCCTTTGCGGACTTCGTGTCCACCAGGACGCCGTCCTGAACAGTCCTCACCGCCGTGACGCAAACGGCCGCCTCTCCAGGAGTCACCAGCCCTTTCAATTTCTCCTTTACGGCGGCCGGGGTCATAGTTCCCTCCGCCGCTTTCACAAAGACCGCGTGTTGGGCAACACGCGCCGTGGCCGGGGCCATAAGGCCGAACGCCGGCAGGGGCGGGCCGCGACGCTGGGCCCACCCCCCACCCCGGGCGGCAAACGCCCACGGGACTCACCGCGAGCAGCGGTCTCCTTCTTCCTCCTTCTTCGCCAGACGTGTTGTGACATCCGGGAGGGATGAGAGCATAAAACTTTCGTTTCCCTTTTTCTTGCCTACGCCAAGCGCAATAGCACGGGATGAGGGTAGAAGGAGAATGTGTGAAACGGGTGTTCTAGGTCTCGAGTGCCGAGATGGTCAAGAGTTATGTGAGTGATTGCGACAGATGTAGTTACCGTTTACAAATTTTCGTTTATTACCAAGTGCCGTCCACTTGGCCGGTCGGAAACATGGGAAGAGTACAGTTCGGCGGATTAAGAAAATGATACAGTTAGCTTACGTTTGCTGAATGACGGTCCTTCGGACTTGGGTGAAAGGGCCTTCACTCTCTGCCTGTTACGCTCGCTTGTACAATGTCTGTCGATGGGCCGCACACACGCTGTGTTTACAATGGTGCCGCAGATGCGTCAGAGGGTCACTGCGCGGGTGTGAAGAGCGCAGAGAAGATTCACAATGCTTTTCGAAGTGAATAGATATGCAAATGGATGATCGAAAAACAGAGTTGGATTGTTAAACGCGGAATAGAGTTACGAATCGCGATGCAAGGTTGGAGTCGATAGAAGAGATCTTTCTGGTTCGGATGATGATGCTGAACTGATTTTTCTTTAATCCTCTGGACCTTCCCGCCCCAGATTTCCCTTCTTGGGTGGAGTAGGAGAAAAAGGGGGTTTTTGTTTTTACTCTATTTTAACCAATCGGAGCGGTCGACGTGGGAGACAGTTCTTTGTTTCTTGGAGTCTAGGCGCATGAAATTAATTAAAAAGCGACCAATCGGAATGAAGCTATTCCGTGCGAGTTTTCGTAGAAAAAACGCATGAGATTGTGTTTGTTTATCTAAAGTCTAGGGCCCGGCGCCGAGTCGCCCCGCGATAGTGCAGCTGCTATGCGCCTCATAGCCCTTCCATGTGCATTTTATTTTTCGTCGCGGCCCGTTTTTATGACCGAGTCGAGTGGACTTTTCCGGCGGTCTTGGTCTATTCTTGGTTCCCACACGGATTTAAGAATCGGAGCTCAGCTATGCCTTCGCCGGCGGGTGAACTTTGGGTCATCTGCCTTGCAGTATGATAATTTTTGTTTTACGACTTTTCCGAGAAAGCGTGCCTAAAACTATGTTCTCGTTGGATTCGAGTGGGTAAGGAGGGTCGTATGAAAGTACGCCCGACGCTCGCTTATTATCGATGCAATCGATGCAATGTAACCTACATTGCAGCTGGGGTATGTCTAAGCTTAAGAAGATACAAGAATGTGTCGAAAAATGGGAATGCCATATTCGTTTAATGGTTATTCACGATTTCCATGGGAAATCGCTCAGGCCAGCGTTTTCGCCGGATTTCAACAAAGTAGGAGAAGGAAAACGTAATATTTTTATGCGCTTTGCTCGCGACGTTACACCTCCCCCCTTTAGGATTGAGCGTCTCGCTCGATCAGTCATTGAGGGTGGTGATCAAAAATATAACGGCACGATAGTATGCATTGGCATTGTCATTGATCGACTTACAATTTGACTTAAATATATTCGAAGGTTGGTATCTATTATGACGGTGAAACTTATAGTTATCTTGCGCTGAGGAGGTACGCATGAATTTCATTATCGACTTATAAGAAAGCGTATGTGTTTTTTTTAAAAAGATCTTTGTAAAGAGATTTTTGGTTTCCTTTTTTTAAATTATGTATATATGTTTTTTTCCCCTTTTTTTACATCACTGTAAGATGTATATTTACGCGGTTTCTTCTTTTTTTTCTTTACGAATAGAGACTTATTAACTCATTCCAATTTATCTTACTTGACAAGGTTAAAAGAACAATAGTAATGAGGATAGAGAAAAACGTTATTAGGCATGACTAAAAGGATCGTTTTGATACTCGAATGTCTTCTCGTGCGAACTGAAAGGAAAGGAACGTGTTTTAGGACGTTGATCGTACCTTAAACGATCGGAGATGTTAATGTAGAGATCATGTGTTACTGCGTTGGTCTTGACTTGATACTTTGGTTCGACAGAAGGAGATGTGACGAGTTTAGAGTTCTTGACCAGTTCCACGGTTGACGTTTTCTTCTTAGGTCACCTAGCCAGGTGCATCAGGAGGTGCGTAACCGAGTCCCATACTGCACCGATGAGGTAGACCGACCAGCCGTAGACAGTGTATAGGCTGTACGTATAGATCACCGTATCCATGTGTGCCATCACCGTGCCATGTTGTTTATGGCAGTGGGCTGCTCTACAGGAAACATGATTTGTTTTCGTACGTTGTCGATGTCTTCTGCGGAATAGATCCCATATGGTAGTTCTGGGTTGGTGTATTGCCAAGTAGACTTCGTCGACGGCTTCATGTTTGCAGGTAGTATGGCTTTGACAGGAGCAGGTATGAATTTGTACCCGATGTCTCCGTAAAGGTAACCCCTCTAAAAACTTTTAAAAAGTAAAAAAGAACGCCAAGTAAAAAAAAATTGACCGTATAAAAATTCTGATTTAACTCTAAATAGTTCTTATTTGAATTCAAACAATGGCGCTATTATATTTATCAATTCAGGCGTACAAAAAAGTGAAATATTTTTTTTATTGAATAGCCTAGCAAGCTTACTAGAAATGTTGTACACAAAATTGTTAAATCTTCAGAATAACATTTTTCCAAATATTTTGTTTTCATTTTATAAAATCATATTACTATTGTAACATAAAATCAATTCAGGCGTACAAAAAAAGTGAAATATTTTTCTTATCAAATAGCCAAGCAAGCTTACTAGAAATGTTGTACACAAAATTGTTAAATCTTCAGAATAACATTTTTCCAAATATTTTGTTTTCATTTTATAAAATCATATTACTATTGTAACATAAAATTGATATCACCGTTATATAACTGTACAACGTACGTACCACACAGGTAAACTGGAAATGCTGTGCAACGACTTGGCGTGCATGGTTAAGGAAAAAAGCTCGGGAAGGTACACAGTTTTCCGTTCCTACTGCCTGCATATACAACTTTTATGACTATGTATGTATGTGTGTGTGTGTGTGTGCGCGCGCGCGCGTGTGTGTGTGCGTGTATTTTCAATCGCAACATCGCATCAACTGCCGGGGTTATTAGCAATGCGATTTCTTGCCGCTTGCGCTAGCGTTATTCGAACGGGATAACATTGATATCGGTGTTATTGGCGTATTTATCGGTCCACACAATTCACGTCACCGAGTCAGAGCTACATTATATCAATTATTAATAAGTATTCGACTGTATCCGGGCAAACCATCGAATATGGCGTAATGAGTGTCACCAGTAATACCTAGATATTTCTTTTTCCACCATTAAGACGACGGCACCGTAATTCTACCCTGAAACTTGCCGATGCTGTGGCTTAAAGACGGATACTGTTAACGATTACACTAAAGTCTCTGTGACAAAATATATTTCATATAATGAATAAAATTGTGTGTTAGAGGAGAAAGTTCATACTTACATATATCATATTAAATTGTGCAAACAAAAAAAGATTTCGAGTGTCGTGCGGTCTAATACGGATCAAATCAAGATTTAAACTTGCAGCAGCTTGTTCACTGAGTTCAGTAGTTGGGAAGACGAAATCCTTCGCCGAGCTTTTTTCCTTAACCATGCACGCCAAGTCGTTGCACAGCATTTCCAGTGTACCTGTGTGGTTTAATAAAATTAATTTAAAAAAATATTTCACTTTTTTGTACGCCTGAATTGATTTTATCTTACAATAGTAATATGATTTTATAAAATGAAAACAAAATATTTGGAAAAATGTTATTCTGAAGATTTAACAATTTTGTGTACAACATTTCTAGTAAGCTTGCTTGGCTAATTAATAAAAAAAATATTTCACTTTTTTTGTACGCCTGAATTGATAAATATAATAGCGCCATTGTTTGAATTCAAATAGGAACTATTTAGAGTTAAATCAGAATTTTTATACGGTCAAATTTTTTTTACTTGGCGTCCTTTTTTACTTTTTACAAGTTTTTAGAGGGGATTTCATATCTTTTTGAAAGGAGAAAAATCTTTTTTTCGTTTAGCTTCAGTCTAAAGAGTGAATTTGAAATGATTGTCGTCGAATATCCATAAGTCGAATATCTATAAGTCGATTATCCATAAGTCGAATATCCATAAGTACGAATACCCATAAGTATGGATATCCATAAATCGAATATCCATAAGCCGATTACCCATAAGGGAGTGTAGAGTAAAAACGTATGCCAGAAATGGCGGGAGGTAGAGGTAAGTGAGCTTGTTTGGGTTCCCTCTATACTCACTTTTCCTCTACCTCCCGCCATTTCTGGCACTCATTTCTACTGTATACTCTCTAATGGATATTCGTACTTATGTATATTCGACTTATGGATATTCGACTTACGGATAGTCGTACTTATGGATAATCTACCCCAATCGAATTTTCGATAGTCTTCACGTTTTTAGTTCTCCATACCCAAAGATGTATATTTTTTGTGTGAAGGATTTAAGAGAAATCAATATTTTTATCCTGTCAACACTTAGAGCTCTAAGAATTTTTCCATTACGTATGTTTGATACACGACAAATTTCTATTTGTTGCATTTCGATACCTGCAGGTATGCAGTTTTTTTTTAATCTGCGATCAAGATAATACACCCTCGTGTGCCTTCACAATACCTTCAGCCCAACAATACCTATCGTCATACATTTTTCGTTGTCCTCGAGCAATTTGAAGTTCATATTTCTTAATATACAGTAACTGAAAAAAATAAACATTTTTCGTAACCTGTGGTCGATCCAAGAGAATTCCATATTTCTTGGCGGTTCGTTCTCTTTAGTACGAAGTATTATGTAGACGCACTCATTGCCCTGCTTGCCGCTGTGTTCACAATTTCATAGAATTGTTTGAAGTCTGAATTTGCGACATGAAGAACCTTCGTTAAATTGACTATTGGCCCTAAGAAGGGCCATTTGATTTCCCACTCATGGGCAGCTCTCCATCATCACTGTGGATTCAGCAACGTAGATGCTTTAAATAATATGAAGCACGTAGAGCGCATACCTGTCCAAGCGCTTGCAGCAGCGGATGCGCTAAACTCACGAACAAGCAGCGTATTACACCTATAAATTCAGTGGTAAATAGTTAATACATAAAATATACATGTTACATTTGCGCTAAAAATAATGTTCGTCTATCTATTTGACGTCGTTTGGCAAAGTTTCGACGGGATCTGAAGAGCCGTTTCAGAGATGTTTGGGTATCTATAATTGTTCTACCATACCGACCGCGATAAGGTGTCATTCCGTCTTAACGTGGACATAGCGTACTTACTGTCGATCTGATTGGTCCGATCCCGACCGATATTGCGCTGTCAGCGTTTACAGCGCGATTCGAACCGCACCGCGGCTATCAATTGTATACGGTCGGTAACACTGCCTGGTGATTAGAATACGGATGTCCCGCTCGATAGGTGGCCTGCGATGACCAATGGAACTAGTCGTCCAGCCAATGTACAAACCCGCGCCTTCCATCGGTGTTCGAAGTCGTGCGTTCGAAGTCGTGCAGACTTCATTAACTCGGATTCAGCAGCGAATTTTCGAGTAGTAAGTAACTTTCGATTGTTCTTGATAATAAGTTTATAGATTTGAATATTGAATTTGTCAATATGTGAATTCGCTATGTTTTCCAGAAAATGAGCGAGAACGAGTCGATGCCGATTGATGAGGCGGAGGAGAACAAAAATCCCGAGGAGACACCGGCAACGCCTCAGCCGGACCAACCGACGTCGAGCCCGCAACCCGAAAATAAACGTAAGTCCTGTTTACACAAACAAAATACGTAGCAAACAACGAGCCACACTCAAATAGTTGGGCTGGCTGTTTGCTACGTATTTTGTTTTTTGTTTTCATAACCTCAAGTGGTTGAAGCAAAAATGAGTACTTTTGCCGTATATTACTACCTTAAAAAAAGTGAAAATGTTGCTGGTTGTAAGGTTGCTTTTTATTTAAAAAAAGAGAGAATCTCGTTTGTTATAAGGCGAACTAGGTGTACCGCGTGATATGTTACGTGGTACATCTTTTATTATGAAAGTAGTGAGAGAAATGGCCAAAACTTGCAAACAGAGATTTCTCAAAGATGAATCATCTTCAGGGTAACTGATGATTTGTTTTTCTAACAAAAACTCAACTGTCTATGAGAAAACTGGGTTGGTAAGTTTGTGAGATTGTAATGATCTTGTACATATCCTTAGTGCAAAATGAATGCATATTCTTAGCACTCCAATACCCACAGACAAATTCTTTAAAGAGTTGTATACAAGAAAAATGTATATCTTTGAGACTTTTTGATACCTGAAAATATACATTTTTTACTTCAAATGATGAAAAACATTCTTATTTCGATTTAGGCTCTGCATACAAAAGCCTCAATCAAAAGAAGCTTCTAGTGATATATTTTACATTTGTGATTGATGAAAATTAATAAAAACAATATTTTTCATTGCAGGATGCGGGAATCGCGCTGGATGTCGTGTGCGGAAGGACCGGGCGCTAAATATGATGGCCCAAATGAATATGTTTGAGGTCCATTATTATTGGCGCCGAAATATAAGATCAGCACGCACCTGGGGGAACAGCCACAGGCGAGGCGGACACAGTCATGGCTATGGAGGAGCTGCCTGAACTCTGGAAAAAAAAAAATTTTAAACAAAGCTGTTCATTTGAAAAAACGGGAACGTATGAAGTATCGAGCCCTCGAATAAAAATTTAAAATATTATTTTCAAGTACCATACTTCCTTTATTATTTGCCTATTCAGCGTGTAACAATTTGAGCATCCGAAAGAAGGACTTGATACTTTTGGATGATGCACCTGTTGATCCTGCTGAAGCGCCGGTGATAAAGATATACATACATTTTTCATTGTCCGGAACAAATATTGTTAAGCCACTGAAGAAAATACATATCTTTCATTGTTTCCGAACGAATACCTGGATCACAGTATCCAAAGATAAATATTTTTTGTCCAATGTTTTGAATTAACATTTCTATCTGTTGGTATATATATATATATATATATATATATACCAACAGATAGAAATGTTAATTCAAAACATTGGACAAAAAATATTTATTTATATATATATATATATATATATATATATATATGGACAAAAAATATTTATATATATATATATATATATATATATATATATACAGGGTGACTTTTATAAGGTGGACAGGTGTTTTTAGAGGGTCTTGCGCGGTGATTTTGCGACTGAAAAAAATATGATTTTTGATGGTTTTTCACGCTTTGTATGAAAAAAAATATATCGTATTTTTGTCATGAATAGCATTTGCCAGAGAAAATAGTGTGACGGTCGAGCGGATGATTTAAGAGACACGCGAGGAGGGGTTTGAATATTGCGATTGAAGAGAAGGAAGATGTAATTTGAAAGTGAAGTTTATTGTTGAGTTCCGATTGTCGAGGGAGTGCACTTCTTGACCGTCGGGGACTCGGAGATGGACTACTGGCTCTCGGTCCAGCGGGAGGAAGCGTGGCTGAGTGGAGGGGCCTTAGGAAGGTGGAGGGGATGCCACGCGCGAGAAGCGCGTGGGCTCGGGAACAATGGGACTCAGATGAGAGAGGAAAGAGAGGATTGCTGATGAGGATTTCTAGGAAGGAAGATTTGGTTTCTGCTGAGGGTTTCTAGGAAGGAGGATTATGTTTAGGTGAGAGCTGTGGGAAACGGTTGATATGAGGGCGTGAGACTGGGTTTGGGAATAGGAATCGTGTGGGACCGTGACACTCCCCCTCTTACAAGAACGATGCTCCGCATCGTGGGTTACAAAGCTTTTTTTTTATTGATTCTATATAATAAAATAAAAGTGTGTGTGTGTGGTGTGTAAAAATGTGTGTGTGGTGTGTGTATGTGTGCACTTATGTAGTGTAACGTGGGTGTCCCAAAATATGTGCGTTTGTTAGGGGTGTGGTTCAATTGCGCTGTAAGCGCAATTCGGGCCGCAGTTTTAATCGGACGGGACAGTTCGAATGTGCTTAGTCGGGATGAGATATGTTCCGTGTGATAACTCTGTTCCGTGTAGTCGTTTTTGTTCCGTGTAGTCGTTTTTGTTCCGTGTAGTAATTTTTGTTCCCTGTGATAACTTTGTTCCGTGTAATAATTTTGTTCCTGCTAAAGTAATGTTTTAATTTGGTATCTTGGAGTTATGGCCGTGGATCTGAAACTGACTATAAGATTAGTTTAGATGAGTTAGTGGGGGCTGTTTTAGTTATAAAAGGACGGGTGTGTGTGTGGTTGGTAATTTCATATGCATATGTATATATATATGTAAAAAGAGAAGAAGAACCCAAATTTTTGCTCTTTCGTTGACGATAGTCTTTGCCTTTGTTTCTTTATGGTTGTTTCCTTTATGGTTTACTTTTAGGCCGAAGGTTCCTCTTTTTCCCAGATTCGTTGTTTACCAAAATGTATATATATATATATTTTTTTTTTTATCATTCCCTTCTTTGGTTGCACCTGAAACAGTCTGAATTCTGATTAGCTTGGGTGTTAGTGGGTGTAGGTTTGTTATTTAGGATTCGGTTGGTCCTCGTTGGTCAGTGACGAATGAGAGATACACTTTTTCCGTTATTTGCAGAAATTCTTTCTTTTATTATTATCTTTCTGTTGCTTGTTGGGTTTTTTTTTTTTATAAGGTGAACATGAAAAGAAAATGAGGAAAAGAAAGAAAGAAAGAAAAAATGAATGAATGAAAAAGGAGAGAAAGAGAAAAAAAAAATGTAACTAGAGTAAATATGTATTGTGCCTATTCCTATTTGTATAATCTAACGTATCTTTCTCGTTGTTATCTTCTGTTTGTTTTTGTGTTTTTTTTTGTACTTATATCGAAGGCTTATTTTATTTGATTATTTTTAAATGTGTGTATATGTATGGTTATGCTATGCTAGTTATTTTATGGTATGTAAATGCGTTTATAACTAATTGGGGCCCTGAGCCTGCGTATAGGCTGCTGCCTAAGCTGTCGGTGAGTGTCCTGTCGGTGCGGTTCCTGCGTCGAGTCTGTCTGCTATTAATTCCTCTAACAGGTTTCGTTGTTGTCTGAGTATGTTTAAGGGCTGTTTTCTGTACCAGTCTGTCAGGCTTTTCTCCATTATAATTTTCCCTATGTCGTCCGTCTGTGTTTCTTTCGATCTGTGTGTCGTCATTGTCGGTGGCTTTTGCGTCTTTCTCAGTTTGTCCCACAAGTCTGTAGAGTCGTCGGTGTTTGCGTGACGGGTCGCTGTCTTTGGGATTGCTCCTTGTCTCTTCCATTTGTCGTTATTGTCATCGTCTTTGTTTGTATCGTCGTCAGTGTCGTCGTTGTCGCTCCTTGAATATACCGTAGTGCCGGTTGCATCGCTGTCTGTCTCGTCGCTGTCTGTTTCGTCGTTGTTTGTTTCGTCACTGTCTGTTTCGTCATTGTTTGTTTCGTCTTTGGTTGTTTCGTCCTCTAGTTTTTGTCTCCTTGCTAAATCTTTTAAAGTAGTTCGCGGTGCGGGTATCGGTTTTTGGGTCTCGCTGCTACGCGTTGGGCCGCTTGCCGCCATGCGCTGTTTCTCTTGCCGATCGTCTGGCTCCGTTTCGCCCCTGGGCCATCTTCCCACCTTCACCCAGTACGAAGAACAACGTTCGAGGTGCTCCATGACGCGGTCCGCCGGGAACTTGACGACGCAAAGTGGGCATGGCATCGGCAGGGTCCCCTGGTTTGCCACCTCTTCGGCAAACCTCTCCGAACATTCAATTATGTGCCGTTGAAGGCGCGCGAGGTTGCCGTTCTTCTTGCATAATGGACATTTTACGGTCGGCATTTCCTTCTTCGTCTCCATTGTTCGTTTTTTTTTTTTTTTTATCTGTGGTAGTTATGTGTGGCTATGTTGTGATAACTGGTGTCTCTTGTGTCATGCGTAAGCGTATCATGCATTGAAAGGTTAGAACGCTTGCGGTCATGCAATAGGTGAAGCTGAGAAGCCCTATGGTACTGCATTTCTGCGGCATGTGGTCGAGTAGTAGGGCCTACGCTCGGTTCCGAGTGGTTGGTCCCTAATGATTGTTACGTTTCCATAGTGGTTTGGCGAAACTAGGATCATTTCGGGAGGTTCCACCGCCTGTTGTTGAGTCAGGGCGGGTTGTACATTGCTTCCGCTATGATGGTCGACTTGCATGTGTTCGATTGACTCGGTTTTTTGTTTTCTCATTAGGACGAGTAATGACTTGTAAATTCCTCGTATTTTTCCGAACACAGTAAATTTCCAACACATCCCTAAAACTGTTAGGATTGAGATAAATGATATACCGGTGATTTTGACTGCTGATTCTAGTGAGGCTAATCTCCTGCCCATATATTGTAACTGAACTATTTCCTTGGCCTTTTTTACGACGCTTTTTAGTGACATTTCACTTCTCGATAAGTCTTCATTTAAGGATTCAGATAATGGTGAGTGAGTGAGTTCCTCGACCTTAGTGAGGATTTCCGTCACATTAAATTCCCATCGTTCTTTCTTAATATCATTTCTAATGATCGAAGTTATGTTGAGTACAATGAGATGTGAAAAATTTACTTGTTGTGTGGAGGTTATATCGATGGATGGGGTTAATTCCGCGGTGGGTGTTCTTGCTCGACACGATGGGTCAACTTTCAACATACCACTATTTTCGATAACCTGTATTGATGGTTCTTGGTTCATACATTGTATGTATAAATTCTCTTTTGTTGGTGATGCGAATAACCATGAGTTCGTGTTGTGTATTCTGGACCAATATGTTTGACGGAGTGTTTTTAACCGTATATCGCAGAGTTCTATTTTGGTGAATAGAGGGTTGATGATCAATTGTGTTTCGCATCCACTGTTGTCGCCTATTTGTTGAATTGGAGTATCCTGCGCGCACACGTATTGTGACATTACCAATTTACACATTTCTAATGTCTGTAGGTCAAAGTAATTTTTGGAATCTTCTGAAATGGCTGTGTAACGGGATGCTGGTTTGATGAATGCGAAGCGTGTGTTGTTTGTCAAGATTAGTTGCCGCACCGGAATCGGAGTGTGTTGGTATAGTCTATAAATTGCCGGGTCTGCTAGTGGTATTTTGCTTATGTATATCAATTTTCCGTGCAAGTGGAATATTGTCACGTCCGTTATAGCTATTAGGTTTGGCATATACTTTATGTCCAATGGTACCGGGAATTCAGTTTTTGATGACGTTTTCTGGATGGCTTGTGCGCTCAGTAATATTTGTCTAGCAGCGAGTATTCTCGGATGTATTTGTCCTGCCTTCGCAAATAAAATAGCATTCATCAGCGTATCCGTGTCTAGTTCCAATTCCGTAAGGTCTAACTCAGTTTGGGACGCGTACTTGGCCGCGATTTGGTTATACTCCAACAGGTCTGTTTGGTTTCTTATTGATGACACATATTCGTTAATTTTCCTGAGGTTTTCCGCTATGAGGTTTCCTAGTTCTTTTGTCTGTTTTTGCATAAGGTTGAAACCGGATTTTACTATGTGTGTTTGGTTTTCCACAATTTCCGTTAGTTCCAGTGAATTATTCGCGAGTGCTTCGATTTGGTTATAGATTCGTTTGCCATCATTAGAGTCGAGTGTGCCCCAAAGGACTTTTTGTATCTTTCCGACGAAGTTAAAAAGACCACGTTTTTCCCTATTTTCCGTGTGTGGTACTAATTCCTGAAGAGTTGTTTCCGTTTCGTAGATTGTTTTCAAGCGGTATTGCATTATTTGAAGTTGTTTTTCAACTAGACAGTGAGGGCCAATTCGATTACAATACCGCTGGATCGCGAATATGTTTTTATCAATTTGTTTGCGTCTGACTGAAAGGCCATCTGTATTGATGTGCGTGATGAGTGTCCATGTCGTGTGGTAAGAACGAAGTGTCCCAAGTGGTTGTGAGTACAGTCCGGGATTTCGTGCGAATGGGATGATTATAACATCGTTGTTGCTTAAAGCGTGTGTGTGGCATCTGCAACATACGCAGGTTTTATTTTATCTATGTGAACTATTTTGATTTTGTTTGTTTCTAACTGGAGTTTCACGTTATTTCGGTCAGTAATTTCCAGAATTTTGAATGGGCCTGTGTAATTACTATCGAGTTTTCCTTTTTTGGGTTCCTTGATCAGAAATACTAGCTGTCCAGTTTGAAATTTTGGCACCTTCGCTCGCCTGTCGTAATATCGTTTTGTTCTTTCCTTCGTCTGTAATTGCTTCCGCAATGCTAATTGCCGTACGTCTTTAAGATTTCGGTTCAAGGTTTGAATGTAATCGTCGAAGGTCAACAGTTTTTCCGGTGGTGGAAATTCTGATGGTAAAGTTGCTTGGTGACCGAAAACTAGTTCATATGGCGTGTAGCCTGTGCTCTCGTGGATACTTGTATTGTGTGATAACGTCGCGAATGACAGTAATTCCTCCCAATCCCCTTCGTTATCTCTAAAATGTTTTATGTATTCTATTAGTCCGTGGTGGCTCCGCTCTAACACGCCGTTCGACTGGGGGTGGTAAGCTGATGTTCTGTACTGTTTTATCTGGAAAAGTTCCGCGAAAGATTTAAATATTTCTGACATAAAGTTTGCACCTTGGTCTGATAGGATCGCGCGCGGCGCGCCAAAGATGGTAATGAATTTTGTGCACACCGCTTTAGCAATATCTCGCGCAGTTGTTTGCTTGAGAGGTATTGCGATGCTAAATCTGCTGAATAGGTCCATTATTGTTAGGATATATTCGTAACCTTTACTCGTCTTTGGCAGTGGTCCGACTATGTCGATCGCAATTTTGTCGAATGCTTTAGTCGGCGAATCCGTAATGACCATTGGGGCTCGGTTTTTGACTCGAACCAATTTGTTCTTTTGACAATCGTAGCAGTATTTTATGAGGTTCCGAATGTCTTTTTTCATGTTCTTCCAGTAGTACTGTGAACGTATGCGCTGATAAGTTTTCTCTACACCCTTGTGTCCACCAACTGTTGACGCGTGATTTTCCTTCATTATCGCTTGCCTATTTTCCTGGGGTGGGACCGAAACCATCCCCTCACATAAGGTGATTGTTATTGTCGAGTCGAGTACCAGGGATCTAACATATGACTTTATGTTTACCCAGGTGAGTGGATCAATGATTTGCGGGTCTTTGGACATCGTGCATGATTGTAATTGTTCTTTATTCAGGATTTTCAACAGGGCGCGTAGGCATTTCCTGATCATGTACAAATTTGTGTCGTCTGAGGACTTTTCTTTGCACACCATGCTGAAATAATATTTTTCGCCGTGTTGGGTGATGAATATATTTCCAACCCTCGGGTTATGATATAAAAATTCTTGTTGGTTTATCTTCCCTTTTTCGACCAATACTCTCGACACCATCGTATTCATAACGCAGTCGGCTGCCAGGAAATGTGCGATGTGATCTTTCCGTGACAATATGTTTCCTTGTACTACATTTAAGTTATCTTTACCCTTCGGGCTTAACTTGTCTTCCATTCCCGGTGGCCTTTCCTGTTGGTCGTGTTGTGTAGTTTCTTCGTTTTTGCTGTCACTTAATTTATCTGCTGACGTTTCTTCCTGTGTCTCAGCTTGTGTTCGTTGATTCGGCTTCTCGTGGAGATGTTCGTCATTGACGATTGCTCGGTTTGGTTCCGTACTGTGTGTATCGTTCGTAAATTTCGTTTGTATTTCCGCACCAATTGACGGTTCTTGACTTCGTTCGAGGTCTCCCTGGCTTTCCTCGTTCGAGTTCCCTGTTGACACTTCTGGGTCAGTTGGTATATGTTCTCGTCTCCTTTCGGCTCTTGTTCTTTTATTCAACTGCGTTGCGGTCAGTCGTTTTCTATGGTATTGAGATATTTCGTACGCTGGATCGTTCTCTATGTTTTCCGGGCAGTCATTTGTTGATGAGGAGTTGTCTTTATACGTCGGCGCCTGACGTATTTCGAGTTCCTCTCGTGGTTCTACCCAAGGTCCACTGAACTTGCGCTCGGCAGATGTTGTTGGTGGGTGACGATCAGCTTCTCTTCGTGGTCTGCCTGGACCGCGTTTGACAGTTGTCGATGTCCGTTGTTGATTGACATCGTTTTTGCGTGGTCTGCCAGGTCCACGTTTGGCAGTTATCGATGTTTGTTGTTGATTGACCTTTTTACGTGGTCTACCAGGTCCACGTTTGGCGGTGGGCATTGCCTCTTTGTCAATCAGGTTTTTTCGCGGTCTGCCACGTCCGCGTTTAACCGTAAGCGTTGGTCGTTGGATGATCTGACTTTTCCGCGGTCTCCCACGTTTGCGTTTAATACCGCCCGTCTCCTGATTTAATTCTTCACGGGCATTATGCGATAGAGTTGGTAGATTGGGCCCGATCTGTGCCATGGATGGTTCTGCGCAGTTTTCTTCTTCTTCTTCCGTGCTACTTATCGTTGTGTTGGAAGTTGTATCCTTTCTTTCTCCTACGAGAGTCGTTGCAGTTTCCTTTTCATTGTCAATGGTTATCGCCTGTTCGTCGTATGTTGTATCGTTGCTGGTAGACTTCGGCCCGCCGAAGTGTCTACCTGCGTTGATGGGGATCCTAGGTGGCAGCGCGGAGCTTGCTTCTTTTTCCTTATTCCTACTTTGCCGCGTCCGGCTACTTTTTTGGCTTCTTCCTTCTTCGTTTGCGCCTATTTTATTTCTTTCTTCTTTATTTATTTCTTCTTGGCAGCGCTGAGCTTGCGTATCTTGGCCTTCGTGCCGCGTGGGGCTATTTATTTCGTTATCGCAGCGCTGAGCTTGCGTATTTTGGCCTTCGTGCCGCGTTGGGCTATTTATTTCGTTATCGCAGCGCTGAGCTTGCGTATTTTGGCCTTCGTGCCGCGTTGGGCTATTTATTTCGTTATCGCAGCGCTGAGCTTGCGTATTTTGGCCTTCGTGCCGCGTTGGGCTATTTATTTCGTTATCGCAGCGCTGAGCTTGCGTATTTTGGCCGTCGTGCCGCGTTGGGCTATTTATTTCGTTATCGCAGCGCTGAGCTTGCGTATTTTGGCCTTCGTGCCGCGTGGGGCTATTTATTTCGTTATCGCAGCGCTGAGCTTGCGTATTTTGGCCTTCGTGCCGCGTTGGGCTATTTATTTCGTTATCGCAGCGCTGAGCTTGCGTATTTTGGCCGTCGTGCCGCGTTGGGCTATTTATTTCGTTATCGCAGCGCTGAGCTTGCGTATTTTGGCCGTCGTGCCGCGTTGGGCTATTTATTTCGTTTGTTTCTTCTTCGTTTGCGCTTATTTTCTCGTTGAATATTACCGTTGTTTTCCCTTTTTTCGTCGGCACGGCTGTTTCGTGCCCTACTACTTCGTCCTCGGACGTGTCGCGATCACGTTTGCGAGGCGTTTTCCTATACATTAGTTTGTCATGAGAATTGTTCCTTTTCGTAAGCTGTGGTCGTCCTTGTTCGAATCCAATGAGTTCCATCTCCTCTGTTGACGTTTCTGAGTTGTAGTTGTTGTCGTCAATTGTCTTGTCGATTTTTGGGCGTGCACTCCCTCCAATTTCTTCTTTGTTTTCGGCGTTGCTTATTTCTATGTTTGTTTCCTTAAGTTCTTGAAGTTCTTCTTCTGGCAAAATTATCACTTTGTCCGGTGCTGGGTTTCCGGAAGATTCGTCCGATGTTGACAGGTTTCGTTTATCACCCTGTTGGGAGATTCTCGATTTCTTGATGTCATGCAGCGTTTCATCGGATGATGTAGACTCCCTTGGCCTGATCGGGAGGACGTTGATTGGGTTTCTTGACAGAGCGTCTGCGACTGAGTTGAGTTTTCCAGGCTTGTGTTGAATTTCGTAATCGTAGTCATTGAGAGCCGCTTGCCATCTTAGTAGTTGTTGCGGTGGATTCGGTTTCTTCACTAAATATGTGAGTGCTCGGTTATCTGTCACTAACATGAAGTGGTGCCCATAGAGATAGGGCCTGAAGTGTTCGATCGCTTTTACTATTGCCAAAAGTTCTTTACGCATCGTGTCGTACGCTAATTCCGCTTTTGTGAGAGTGCGCGAGTAGAAGGCAACGGGGTGATCAAAATTTTCGTGCTGTTGACTGAGAACTGCGCCGATTGCGTAATCTGAAGCATCTGTTGTCAACTTGAACTCTTTCTGGTAATCCGGATAGTGTAGGATTGGTTGGCTCGTCAATTTTTTCTTCAAATAGTCGAACGCCTGTTGACACTCGTCGGTCCACTCAAATTTTTGGGAGGCTTTTAACTGTTTTGTTAGTGGTAGAGCGATTTTTGCGAAATCTTTTATGAATCGTCTATAGTAATTAACCAAGGCATGAAACTGTATGATGGTCTTCTTATTTTTCGGTGTCGGAAACTCCTGAATCGATTTTATTAGCTCTGGTCTTGGTTGTGAGCCGTTTTCACTGATGACATGGCCTAAATATTCGACTTTCTTTTGTAAAAACAGGCATTTGTCGGTTTGCAGTGTGAGACCGGCGTATGTCAATCTTTTCGCCAGCCTGCTAAATTTGTGTTCGTGTTCACTTAGGTCGATGGCGTAGATGACAATGTCGTCTAAATACACGAACAGATCAGTGCCTTGTAATCCCGACAACACGACATCCATTAACCTTTGGAAGGTTGCTGGTGCGTTTTTCAAACCAAACGGCATTCGATTAAACTCGTAATGACCGTTCGGAGTCGAAAAGGCTGTTTTTGCTTTGTCGCGTGGGTGCATCTCGATTTGATGGAAACCGGACGCTAAGTCCAGTACCGAGAAGTAACGAGACCTACCCAGCTGGTCTAGGATGTCGGTAATGTTTGGCAATGGGTACGCATCGGGTGTTGTTTTCTCGTTCAGTTTCCTGAAATCGATTACCATGCGCCAGCGTTTCTTTCCTTCACTGTCTGCTTTTTTTGGGACAATCCAAACAGGCGAGTTGAACGGTGATAGTGACGGTTGTATTATGCATTTCTGCAATAATTCGTCAACCTGTTTGTGGATTTCCTGTTTATGCACTTGGGGAAAGCGATATTGTTTTGTATTTATCGGTTTCTCATCGGTTGTGAAAATTTCATGTTTCACAAGCGTTGTGCATCCTAGCTGTTCACCGGGCAGACTGAAAAGGTGTGAGTACTGTGAGGCCAGTTTAAGCACGTGTGCCGTCTCACTTTCCTCGAGATTCTCGAGGTGTAGGAGGGGTTTTAATCGCTCAAATCTGTCCTCTTTTGTCGACACCAACCCGATTACCGCATGTAGATCGGTAACAATGTCGTTTGGATCATTTTGGGTTGTGTCGAATGTTCGCAGTTCCTCGATTGGTTGTAATTCCAATATTGGAACTTGCAGGTGTATTGTGTACTCATTGGTGTTAATCGCTGTTAAGTACGCTGTTCCATCACGATTTGTGACAATTGCGTTACCAATGTACAATCCTTCGCCAGCATGTATTTGGGGGATGTAGCCTTCTGAAAGGTCCGTGTTCTTTATCCTGACGTGGATTACGGATTTTGATCTAGCCGGGATCGAAATTCTTTCGCGTGTTTCGAAAGGTATTTGGTGGCCACCGAAAGATATGCACGACTGGGTATATAGGATGTCGGCCGGTGTTTCTTTGAAAAACTCGTCGCCCAAAACGGCGTCTTGGGTGACTGGAATATCGTTCTTCACTATATGGAATTCGACGGAAAGATCCTTAAACCTTATGATGCACATGCCGGAAGTGAAAATTGTGTCGCTCGTGATTCCTGATAGTTCGTAAATGATGTATGCGTCAATTTCGACGTGTGCTCCTATTGCTTCTGATTTAATTAGGTTGATTTGGGCTCCTGTATCTATGAGGAATTTCGTGTCTTTTCTTTTAAGGTCATTCGAATTTATGATGACTGTTGGTGGCTTCCGTCTTTTCGTGATTCCTAGCGATATTGTGGCTTTCTTTATTGTTACCGTTTTCTTTTCTAGTGACTTGACGACGAGCGCTCTTGCGATTTGCTTCGCGTCACGCTGTCCCGCGAAGTTGCATTTAAGTTTTTTTGTACCATTTCTGTTACTACTTTTGCGAGTTCCTGAAGGTTTTCGTTACTCATTCTTCGCGACTTTCGTTCATTGTTATCGGGTTTTCGATCGCGCGAATTGTCGCGAGATCTGGGTTGCGAGTAACTGCGTTGTCTATCGTTTGGACTGTCCTGTGAACTACCGGGGTGTGTATCGTATCGACTGTTTTGTCTGTAGTAATTCGGGAATTGATCTCTTCGCTGGTAGTTGTTTTGTGAGCCTTCTTGCCTATTGTGGTGATAGTTTCGGTAACCATTCCGTGAATTTTGCTGCCCTCTTGAGTAATTATTTTGATAACTGCCGCGTGTGTTTCGTTGCCTGTACTCGTAGCTGTTTTTATGGTCGTTTTGGAAATTCCGTCTGTTTTGATATCTATCGTATGAGTCGCTTCTGTAGTTACCGCGTCTGTTTGGTGACGCGTTCCCAAATCTGTGGCTACTGAATCTCCTATTTTGTTCTCCCTTTAATTGTCTCAATGCGTGGCAGTTGGTGGTGGAGTGACCAGGCGATCGGTGGTATTCGCAAAACATTCGCGGGGGTGAATTTCGGGTTTCCGCGAACTGAACTTTAGCTGTTTCTGTTTGTTTTTCGCTTGAATTTCCGTGACTTGTTCGGTTCTGGTTGATCGTTTGGCGTGCCTTTAATTCTCTTTCGATATTGCATGCTTCGCGTATCGCTTCGTCGAGATTTTGGATTCCCTGTTGCATCAGTATAGTGCCGATTTTATCGAAAAGTCCGCGAATGAAAGCCCTAGTTACTGATTTCTTAACCTCCGTTTTCCTGTTCACGAGGTATTGTTGATCTTCGTTGCGTGTATAGCATTCGTCTAATCTATCCATAATTCGCTTCATTATCGTACGTGTTCGGGTCGCGTATTCCGCAGTAGGTTCGTTATATTTTTGTGAAATTTCTTTGAGTTCTAATTCGAGATCCAAAAGTTCGATCGGGGTGCTAAAATTGTGCCTCAGGTCTATGAGGAGTTCTTCTAGATTTTCATAACTTTTTGTTTCGGCCAAATCATGCGCTGTTCCTCCTAATTTGTATTGCACCATTACCAGAAGCCTGGCATGTTCGTTCGGTGGTATAATTTTTGCCGCTTTTTTACACGCACTTATAAAACTTTCGACGGGGATGTTGCTGCCGTCAAAAGCAGGGATTGGTTGATAAACATCACGAAATGTTAAACCTCCGTACGCCATATCGCGAATAGCTTCGTTTTCGTTTTCGGGTTCTAAGTTAAAAAATGAGGGGCCTGAATTTTGGCGCGCGTTTCGGCGCCGTGGTGGCCTAGCGGGCTCAATTTTGTTTTGTTCTATTCATTTATTTTAAAGAAGTGAAGCAAAACAAACAAAAAAAAATTAACTAAGTTATTTCTCAAAACTATCTTCTTCGAATTTTGTAAGGTTGTTATCGTCGACTATGAAAAGCTTGAAATGTTTGCGCAAAAGAAAACAAATTTATTTTAGATCCTAGAAGTTTGGAAATTCTTCAATCTTGCAGTTTCCGTTCGAATATTTATAATGCGTAAAAAAAAAAGATTTTATTTTCGTTTTAAATATTGAAGGTTTGTAAAATGTTATTTTTCGAATATTGGAGGTTAGGAAAGTTTTCGACTTTCCTTCCGTTTTTAAATAAATAGTGTGTAAAAACAAAACAAAAAAAAGAATGTCAGTTTTGGAATATTGAGCTTATAAAAAATTCGAATATTGCGAGTTCGAAAGGTTTTCGATTTCCGTTTTCTCCTCCTTTTTCCTCAAATATTTATTTTAGAGTTCGTAACATTTCATTTTCCGGGTTGTACGGATTAAGACCTTTTCAATTTTCTTTTCTTTTCGAATATTTATAATGTATAAAAATGTTGTTTCCTTCGAGGTATTTAAAATTTTATAAAATTCATTTCTTAATTGTTAAAAGTTCGAAAGGTTTTCCAATTTCTATTTTCCAAATATTTGTAATATGCGAAATTTTAATTATCCTTGAAATATTTTACCTTTATGAAATTTTGTTTTTCAGGAATTGCGAGTTTGATTTTTTTTGTTTATAGTGTATAAGTAAATTTTATTTATGAACCGATTGTTTTCTTCGAAAGATTTATAATTTACAAAATATAACTCTTTTACAAATTATTTCCTATCCACGAATCAATTTTTCTATGGAAGTTAAGAGGCGAGGGGGACGCAGAGGTGACGAAGTTTTCGTTACGCGTATGTTTGTGCGAGTGCGATAGTGGTAGGAAGCGAGAAAGAAAGAATGAACAGAGCGTTGCGTACTTAATACATACGTAAGGAGCCTTATCGATGTGAGTAGGCTAGCGGTATACGCTCATGCGTCACATGGGCTCTCGAGGTTGGATGCTTCCGCACACTTTAACGTGTGGAGAGAAACGTATTTCGTTGCCACTCGTAAGAGAGGGCTTGAAAATATTAGAAAAGAAAGAAGTGAATTTCGAAATTACTTACATTGCCGTGATGAGGAGAAGAACAATTTTCATAGAAGGGCCTTTGGTCCGTCAATTCCCTTCCTTCCTTCTATATAAAATGGGTTGATTCCGTTTATGTGTTTGCAAATGTATTCCTTTGTCCCTCGTCTCGTCCGTGTGTGTGTGTATTTTATCCCGGTCGTGTCTCCGGGACCAAGTTCCCGCAAATGATCGATTTGCGTTCCGGTGAAACGGTGAATGTGTGTGAGCACCTGATGTGTTTCTTCTTTTTTTTTTTTATATATATATATAAAACTGAGCGGGGTGTACGGGCCCGCTGAGTATTGTTTGTTCACTCTTTCGCGAACTTTTGAGACGCGAGGTGGGCGTTTCGAAATATCCCACTTCTGACACCAGTTGTGACGGTCGAGCGGATGATTTAAGAGACACGCGAGGAGGGGTTTGAATATTGCGATTGAAGAGAAGGAAGATGTAATTTGAAAGTGAAGTTTATTGTTGAGTTCCGATTGTCGAGGGAGTGCACTTCTTGACCGTCGGGGACTCGGAGATGGACTACTGGCTCTCGGTCCAGCGGGAGGAAGCGTGGCTGAGTGGAGGGGCCTTAGGAAGGTGGAGGGGATGCCACGCGCGAGAAGCGCGTGGGCTCGGGAACAATGGGACTCAGATGAGAGAGGAAAGAGAGGATTGCTGATGAGGATTTCTAGGAAGGAAGATTTGGTTTCTGCTGAGGGTTTCTAGGAAGGAGGATTATGTTTAGGTGAGAGCTGTGGGAAACGGTTGATATGAGGGCGTGAGACTGGGTTTGGGAATAGGAATCGTGTGGGACCGTGACAATAGCGTATTCTGGAAAAGAATAAAAAATCCATTTTGCGTGCAGGAAAATGAAGTTTATAAAATTCCGAATACGGCACACTCCCGAAAAACTTTATTTGTGCTCCCCGTCATGGAGAAAAAAATTATCAAGCATACGATAAAAGTGTATAAATCGGAATTTAATCAGTGGAACAAACGAGCTAAGTCAGGCACGACAGTGCTATAGGAAGTGCTAGTCTGCTGACGTCACAGCTGCAACTTCCGAATGGTCGACTGTCACCGGAAGTTGGTTCAGAGTCCGATGATACGCGGTCGAGCCGAGGGACCTGAATGTATCCCTATCTGAGAACTTGATTCAAAATAATGTCAATTTATAAAATGTTCGAGGACTCCATGCACTGAAAATACGATTTTCAATCATTTGCGATTCGCTAACAACTTTTGGAATAAATGATTCTAGCAATACATTGTAAAGTAATTTGACGTGGCATTATTGATTTTTACCAAATATTACGAGATTGTTGTTTTTTAAAGTTGCATAAATTATCTTCACATGTTGTAGTTACAGAATTTTTGAATATTTTATGAAAAAGTCAAAAATAAAAATGCTCGTATAATTTGGCAAACAATAATAATTTCACGCGAAATTACTTTAGAATGAATTGATAGAATTATTTATTGCGAAAGTTATTAGCGAATCGCAAATGATGAGGAATATTATTCCGATAAAGTTCGCAATCTATAGATCAACTTCAATCGATTATCTTAAACCTCAATCCATAAACGTATTTCAGGCACATTAATCCCGTAAAACTGAGTCGTTTTCGTTGTTGCACTGCCAAACCGACAATTGTCAGTGGAAAAAATCTGAAAAAAATCATGGTCGATCTTTAGACCGTACTTCTACAAGAATAATAGGGTTGTTTTGTTCCTTAGGTTCGATTCTTTTTTAAATAAATATTAAGTGAAGAAGATGATCTTGGGCAGGATGAAAACGACACAGGTTTGCGAATCGCGGGTTAGCATTTGCTCCGCAATGGGTCAGATTGAGTCAAGAAATCTGACGATGCTGCGACAACGACGGAAGGAAAATTTTTTATTTAACACAGATAGAATCAGTGCTCGCAACGGTTCTCGGAGCACCGATCGGACATTCCTGACACTACTGGCCCGAATCCGTCTGCGATTTTATCTTATTTCCGGTCAGATTTGTTCGAGAAGTCTGACGATCCTGCGACAGTGAGGGAAGGAGCATTATTTATTTAACAAAGATAAAATCGGTAGTCGCAACGTTTCTTGGAGCCTCAATCGGAAATTCCTGATAGTACTGCCCCGAATTAGTCTCCGATATTATCCTACTTCCGGTCAGATTGGGTCGAGAAGTCTGATGATGCCGCGAGAACGACGCTAGGATCTTTGTTTCTTTAACAAAGATAAAATCGGTGCTGGGAATGGGTCCCGGGGGCTCGATTGGACATTCCCGATATTACTGCCGCCAATTCGTCACCGATTTTATCGTACTTCCGGTCAGAATGGATAAGGAAGCCTGACGATGCCGCGAGAACGACGGAAGGAGCTTTGTTTATTTAACAAAGATAAAATCGATGCTCGGAATGGTTCCCGGGGGCTTGATCGGACATTCCCGATATTACTGCCCCAAATTCGTCTTCGATTTTGTCCTACTTCCGGTCAGATAGGGTCGAAAAGTCTGACGATGCCGCGAGAACGACGCTAGGAGCTTTGTTTATTTAACAAAGATAAAATCGGTGCTCGGAACGGTTCTCGGAGCCTTGATCGGAAATTCCCGACATTACTGCCCCGAATTCGTCTCCGATTTAATCCTACTTTCGGTCAGATTGGGTCGAGAAGTCTTACGATGCCGCGAGAACGACGCTAGGAGGTTTGTTTATTTAACAAAGATAAAATCGGTGCTCGGAATGTTTCCCGGGGCCTCGATCGGACATTCTCGATATTACTGCCCCGAACTCGTCTCCGATTTTTTCCTACTTCCGGTCAGATTGGGTCGAGAAGTCTGACGATGCCGCAAGAACGACGTTAGGAGGATTGTTTATTTAACAAAGCGTTGAAATCGGAGACGAATTGGGGGCAGTAATATCGGGAATGTCCAATCGAGCCCCCGCGAACCATTCCGAGCATCGATTTTATCTTTGTTAAATAAACGAAGCTCCTAGCGTCGTTCTCGCGGCATCGTCAGATTTGTCGACCCAATCTGACCGGAAGTAGGATAAAATCGGAGACAAATTCGGGGCACTAATGTCGGGAATGTCCGATCAAGGCTCCGAGAACCATTCCAAGCACCGATTTTATCTTTGTTAAATAAACAAAGCTCCTATTGTCGTTCTCGCGGCATCGTCAGACTTCTCGACCCAATCTGACCGGAAGTAGGATAAAATCGGAGACGAAATCGGGGCAGTAATATCGGGAATGTCCGATGCAGGCCACGGAAACCATTCCGAGCACCGATTTTATCTTTGTTAAATAAACAAACCTCCTAGCGTCGTTCTCGCGGCATCGTCAGACTTCTCGACCCAATCTGTCCGGAAGTAGGGTAAGATCGGAGACGAATTCGGGGCAGTAATATCGGGAATATCCGATGGAGGCCCTGGGAAGCGTTCCGAGCACCGATTTTATCTTTGTTAAATAAACAAAGCTCCTAACGTCGTTCTCGCGGCATCGTCAAAACTTCTTGACTCAATCTGACCGGAAGTAGGATAAAATCGGAGACAAATTCGGGGCAGTAATATCGGGAATGACCGATCGAGGCCCCGGGAACCGTTCCGAGCACCGATTTTATCATTGTTAAATAAACAAAGCTCCTAGCGTCGTTCTCGCGGTATCGTCAGACTTCTCGACCCAATCTGACCGGAAGTAGGATAAAATCGGAGACGAATTCGGGGCAGTAATATCGGGAATATCCGACCGAGGCCCTGGGAACTGTTCCGAGCGCCGATTTTATCTTTGTTAAATAAACAAAGCTCCTAGCGTCGTTCTCGTGGCATCGTTAGACTTCGCGACCCAATCTGACCGAAAGTAGGATAAAATCGGAGACGAATTCGGGGCAATCATGTCGGGAATGTCCGATCAAGGCTCCGAGAACCATTCCGAACACCGATTTTATCTTTGATGAATAAACAAAGCTCCTACCGTCGTTCTCGCGGCGTCGTTAGACTTCTCGACCCAATCTGCCCGAAAGTAGGATAAAATCGGAGACGAAATCGGGGCAGTAATATCGGGAATGTCCGATGCAGGCCACGGAAACCATTCCGAGCACCGATTTTATCTTTGTTAAATAAACAAACCTCCTAGCGTCGTTCTCGCGGCATCGTCAGACTTCTCGACCCAATCTGTCCGGAAGTAGGATAAGATCGGAGACGAATTCGGGGCAGTAATATCGGGAATATCCGATGGAGGCCCTGGGAAGCGTTCCGAGCACCGATTTTATCTTTGTTAAATAAACAAAGCTCCTAACGTCGTTCTCGCGGCATCGTCAAAACTTCTTGACTCAATCTGACCGGAAGTAGGATAAAATCGGAGACAAATTCGGGGCAGTAATATCGGGAATGACCGATCGAGGCCCCGGGAACCGTTCCGAGCACCGATTTTATCATTGTTAAATAAACAAAGCTCCTAGCGTCGTTCTCGCGGTATCGTCAGACTTCTCGACCCAATCTGACCGGAAGTAGGATAAAATCGGAGACGAATTCGGGGCAGTAATATCGGGAATATTCGACCGAGGCCCTGGGAACTGTTCCGAGCACCGATTTTATCTTTGTTAAATAAACAAAGCTCCTAGCGTCGTTCTCGTGGCATCGTTAGACTTCGCGACCCAATCTGACCGAAAGTAGGATAAAATCGGAGACGAATTCGGGGCAATCATGTCGGGAATGTCCGATCAAGGCTCCGAGAACCATTCCGAACACCGATTTTATCTTTGATGAATAAACAAAGCTCCTACCGTCGTTCTCGCGGCGTCGTTAGACTTCTCGACCCAATCTGCCCGAAAGTAGGATAAAATCGGAGACGAATTCGGGGCAGTAATATCGCGAATGTCCGTTCGAGGCTGCGGGAACCATTCCGAGCACCGATTTTATCTTTGTTAAATAAACAAAGCTCCTAGCGTCGTTCTCACGGCATCGTCAGAATTCTCAACCCAATCTGACCGGAAGTAGGATAAAATCGGAGCCGAATTCGGGGCAGTAATATCGAGAATGTCCGATCGAGGCCCCGGGAACCATTCCGAGCACCGATTTTATCTTTGTTGAATAAACAAAGCTCCTAGCGTCGTTCTCGCGGCATCGTCAGACTTCTCGACCCTATCTGACCGAAAGTAGGATAAAATCGGAGACGAATTCGGGGCAGTAATATCGGGAATTTCCGATCGAGGCCCCCGGAACCATTCCGAGCACCGATTTTATCTTTGTTAAATAAACAAACCTCCTAGCACCGTTGTCGCGGCATCGTCAGACTTCTCGACCCAATCTGACCGGAAGTAGGATAAAATCGGAGCCGAATTCGGGGCAGTAATATCGAGAATGTCCGATCGAGGCCCCGGGAAGCATTCCGAGCACCGATTTTATCTTTGTTAAATAAACATAGCTCCTAGCGTCGTTCTCGCGGCATCGTCAGACTTCTCGACCCAATCTGACCGGAAGTAGGATAAAATCGGAGCCGAATTCGGGGCAGTAATATCGAGAATGTCCGTCGAGGCCCCGGGAACCAGTCCGAGCACCGATTTTATCATTGTTAAATAAACAAAGCTCCTAGCGTCGTTCTCGCGGCATCGTCAGACTTCTCGACCCAATCTGACCGGAAGTAGGATAAAATCGGAGCCGAATTCGGGGCAGTAATATCGAGAATATCCGATCGAGGCCCTGGGAACCATTCCGAGCACCGATTTTATCGGTGTTAAATAAACAAACTTCCTAGCGTCGTTCTCGCGGCATCGTCAGACTTCTCGACCCAATCTGACCGGAATTAAGATAAAATCGGAGACAAATTCGGGGCAGTAATATCGGGAATGTCCGATCGAGGCCCCGGGAACCGTTCCGAGCACCGATTTTATCTTTGTCAAATAAACAAAGCTCCTAGCGTCGTTCTCGCGGCATCGTCAGACTTCTCGACCCAATCTGACCGGAAGTAGGATAAAATCATAGACGAATTCGGGGCAGTAATATCGGGAATGTCCGATCGAGGCCCCGGGAACCATTCCGAGCACCGATTTTATCTTTGTTAAATGAACAAACCTCCTAGCGCCGTTGTCGCGGCATCGTCAGACTTCTCGACCCAATCTGACCGGAAGTAGGATAAAATCGGAGCCGAATTCGGCGCACTAAAATCGAGAATGTCCGATCGAGGCCCCGGGAACCATTCCGAGCACCGATTTTATCTTTGTTAAATAAACATAGCTCCTAGCGTCGTTCTCGCGGCATCGTCAGACTTCTCGACCCAATCTGACCGGAAGTAGGATAAAATCGGAGGCGAATTCGGGGCAGTAATATCGAGAATGTCCGATCGAGGCCCCGGGAACCATTCCGAGCACCGATTTTATCATTGTTAAATAAACAAAGCTCCTAGCGTCGTTCTCGCGGCATCGTCAGACTTCTCGACCCAATCTGACCGGAAGTAGCATAAAATCGGAGCCGAATTCGGGGCAGTAATATCGAGAATGTCCGATCGAGGCCCCGGGAACCATTCCGAGCACCGATTTTATCGGTGTTAAATAAACAAACCTCCTAGCGTCGTTCTCGCGGCATCGTCAGACTTCTCGACTCAATCTGACCTGAATTAAGATAAAATCGGAGACAAATTCTGGGCAGTAATATCGGGAATGTCCGATCGAGGCCCCGGGAACCGTTCCGAGCACCGATTTTATCTTTGTCAAATAAACAAAGCTCCTAGCGTCGTTCTCGCGGCATCGTCAGACTTCTCGACCCAATCTGACCGGAAGTAGGATAAAATCGGAGACGAATCCGGGGCAGTAATATCGGGAATATCCGATCCAGGCCCTGGGAACCGTTCCGAGCACCGATTTTATCTTTGTTAAACAAACAAAGCTCCTAGCGTCGTTCCCGTGGCATCGTTAGAATTCTCGACCCAATCTGACCGAAAGTAGGATAACATCGGACACGCATTCGGGGCAGTAATGTTGGTAATGTCCGATCAAGGCTCCGAGAACCATTCCGAGCATCGATTTTATCTTTGTTAAATAAACAAAGCTCCTACCGTCGTTCTCGCGGCATCGTCAAACTTCTTGACCCAATCTGACCGGAAGTAGGATAAAATAGGAGACAAATTCGGGGCAGTAATATCGGGAATGTCCGATCGAGGCCCCGGGAACCGTTCCGAGCACCGATTTTATCATTGTTAAATAATCAAAGCTCCTAGCGTCGTTCTCGCGGCATCGTCAGACTTCTCGACCCAATCTGACCGGAAGTAGGATAAAATCGGAGACGAATTCGGGGCAGTAATATCGGGAATATCCGATCGAGGCCCTGGGAACCGTTCCGAGCACCGATTTTATCTTTGTTAAATAAACAAAGCTCCTAGCGTCGTTCTTGTGGCATCGTTAGACTTCTCGACCCAATCTGACCGAAAGTAGGATAAAATCGGAGACGAATTCGGGGCAATCATGTCGGGAATGTCCGATCAAGGCTCCGAGAACCATTCCGAACACCGATTTTATCTTTGATAAATAAACAAAGCTCCTACCGTCGTTCTCGCGGCATCGTTAGACTTCTCGACCCAATCTGACCGAAAGTAGGATAAAATCGGAGATGAATTCGGGGCAGTAATATCGGGAATGTCCGATCGAGGCCCCGGGAACCGTTCCGAGCACCAATTTTATCTTTGTTAAATAAACAAAGCTCCTAGCGCCGTTCTCGCGGCATCGTCAGAATTCTCAACCCAATCTGACCGGAAGTAGGATAAAATCGGAGACGAATTCGGGGCAGTAATGTCGGGAATGTCCGATCAAGGCTCCGAGAACCATTCCGAGCACCGATTTTATCGTTGTTAACTAAAAAATGCTCCTTCCGTCGTTCTCGCGGCATAGACAGACTTCCTCATCCATTCTGACCGAAAGTAAGATAAAATCGGAGACGAATTGGGGGCAGTAATATCGGGAATGTCCAATCGAGCCCCCGCCAACCATTCCGAGTATCGATTTTATCTTTGTTAAATAAACGAAGCTCCTAGCGTCGTTCTCGCGGCATCGTCAGACTTCTCGACCCAATCTGACCGGAAGTAGGATAAAATCGGATCCGAATTCGGGGCAGTAATATCGAGAATGTCCGTCGAGGCCCCGGGAACCATTCCGAGCACCGATTTTATCATTGTTAAATAAACAAAGCTCCTAGCGTCGTTCTCGCGGCATCGTCAGACTTCTCGACCCAATCTGACCGGAAGTAGGATAAAATCGGAGCCGAATTCGGGGCAGTAATATCGAGAATATCCGATCGAAGCCCCGGGAACCATTCCGAGCACCGATTTTATCGGTGTTAAATAAACATACCTCCTAGCGTCGTTCTCGCGGCATCGTCACACTTCTCGACCCAATCTGACCGGAATTAAGATAAAATCGGAGACAAATTCGGGGCAGTAATATCGGGAATGTCCGATCGAGGACTTCTCGACCCAATCTGACCGGAAGTAGGATAAAATCGGAGCCGAATTCGGGGCAGTAATATCGAGAATGTCCGATCGAGGCCCCGGGAACCATTCCGAGCACCGATTTTATCATTGTTAAATAAACAAAGCTCCTAGCGTCGTTCTCGCGGCATCGTCAGACTTCTCGACCCAATCTGACCGGAAGTAGGATAAAATCATAGACGAATTCGGGGCATTAATATCGGGAATGTCCGATCGAGGCCCCGGGAACCATTCCGAGCACCGATTTTATCTTTGTTAAATGAACAAACGTCCTAGCGTCGTTGTCGCGGCATCGTCAGACTTCTCGACCCAATCTGACCGGAAGTAGGATAAAATCGGAGCCGAATTCGGCGCAGTAATATCGAGAATGTCCGATCGAGGCCCCGGGAACCATTCCGAGCATCGATTTTATCTTTGTTAAATAAACATAGCTCCTAGCGTCGTTCTCGCGGCATCGTCAGACTTCTCGACCCAATCTGACCGGAAGTAGGATAAAATCGGAGGCGAATTTGGGGCAGTAATATCGAGAATGTCCGATCGAGGCCCCGGGAACCATTCCGAGCACCGATTTTATCATTGTTAAATAAACAAAGCTCCTAGCGTCGTTCTCTCGGCATCGTCAGACTTCTCGACCCAATCTGACCGGAAGTAGCATAAAATCGGAGCCGAATTCGGGGCAGTAATATCGAGAATGTCCGATCGAGGCCCCGGGAACCATTCCGAGCACCGATTTTATCGGTGTTAAATAAACAAACCTCCTAGCGTCGTTCTCGCGGCATCGTCAGACTTCTCGACTCAATCTGACCTGAATTAAGATAAAATCGGAGACAAATTCGGGGCAGTAATATCGGGAATGTCGGATCGAGGCCCCGGGAACCGTTCCGAGCACCGATTTTATCTTTGTCAAATAAACAAAGCTCCTAGCGTCGTTCTCGCGGCATCGTCAGAATTCTCGACCCAATCTGCCCGAAAGTAGGATAAAATCGGAGACGAAATCGGGGCAGTAATATCGGGAATGTCCGATGCAGGCCACGGAAACCATTCCGAGCACCGATTTTATCTTTGTTAAATAAACAAACCTCCTAGCGTCGTTCTCGCGGCATCGTCAGACTTCTCGACCCAATCTGTCCGGAAGTAGGATAAGATCGGAGACGAATTCGGGGCAGTAATATCGGGAATATCCGATGGAGGCCCTGGGAAGCGTTCCGAGCACCGATTTTATCTTTGTTAAATAAACAAAGCTCCTAACGTCGTTCTCGCGGCATCGTCAAAACTTCTTGACTCAATCTGACCGGAAGTAGGATAAAATCGGAGACAAATTCGGGGCAGTAATATCGGGAATGACCGATCGAGGCCCCGGGAACCGTTCCGAGCACCGATTTTATCATTGTTAAATAAACAAAGCTCCTAGCGTCGTTCTCGCGGTATCGTCAGACTTCTCGACCCAATCTGACCGGAAGTAGGATAAAATCGGAGACGAATTCGGGGCAGTAATATCGGGAATATTCGACCGAGGCCCTGGGAACTGTTCCGAGCACCGATTTTATCTTTGTTAAATAAACAAAGCTCCTAGCGTCGTTCTCGTGGCATCGTTAGACTTCGCGACCCAATCTGACCGAAAGTAGGATAAAATCGGAGACGAATTCGGGGCAATCATGTCGGGAATGTCCGATCAAGGCTCCGAGAACCATTCCGAACACCGATTTTATCTTTGATGAATAAACAAAGCTCCTACCGTCGTTCTCGCGGCGTCGTTAGACTTCTCGACCCAATCTGCCCGAAAGTAGGATAAAATCGGAGACGAATTCGGGGCAGTAATATCGCGAATGTCCGTTCGAGGCTGCGGGAACCATTCCGAGCACCGATTTTATCTTTGTTAAATAAACAAAGCTCCTAGCGTCGTTCTCACGGCATCGTCAGAATTCTCAACCCAATCTGACCGGAAGTAGGATAAAATCGGAGCCGAATTCGGGGCAGTAATATCGAGAATGTCCGATCGAGGCCCCGGGAACCATTCCGAGCACCGATTTTATCTTTGTTGAATAAACAAAGCTCCTAGCGTCGTTCTCGCGGCATCGTCAGACTTCTCGACCCTATCTGACCGAAAGTAGGATAAAATCGGAGACGAATTCGGGGCAGTAATATCGGGAATTTCCGATCGAGGCCCCCGGAACCATTCCGAGCACCGATTTTATCTTTGTTAAATAAACAAACCTCCTAGCACCGTTGTCGCGGTATCGTCAGACTTCTCGACCCAATCTGACCGGAAGTAGGATAAAATCGGAGCCGAATTCGGGGCAGTAATATCGAGAATGTCCGATCGAGGCCCCGGGAAGCATTCCGAGCACCGATTTTATCTTTGTTAAATAAACATAGCTCCTAGCGTCGTTCTCGCGGCATCGTCAGACTTCTCGACCCAATCTGACCGGAAGTAGGATAAAATCGGAGCCGAATTCGGGGCAGTAATATCGAGAATGTCCGTCGAGGCCCCGGGAACCAGTCCGAGCACCGATTTTATCATTGTTAAATAAACAAAGCTCCTAGCGTCGTTCTCGCGGCATCGTCAGACTTCTCGACCCAATCTGACCGGAAGTAGGATAAAATCGGAGCCGAATTCGGGGCAGTAATATCGAGAATATCCGATCGAGGCCCTGGGAACCATTCCGAGCACCGATTTTATCGGTGTTAAATAAACAAACTTCCTAGCGTCGTTCTCGCGGCATCGTCAGACTTCTCGACCCAATCTGACCGGAATTAAGATAAAATCGGAGACAAATTCGGGGCAGTAATATCGGGAATGTCCGATCGAGGCCCCGGGAACCGTTCCGAGCACCGATTTTATCTTTGTCAAATAAACAAAGCTCCTAGCGTCGTTCTCGCGGCATCGTCAGACTTCTCGACCCAATCTGACCGGAAGTAGGATAAAATCATAGACGAATTCGGGGCAGTAATATCGGGAATGTCCGATCGAGGCCCCGGGAACCATTCCGAGCACCGATTTTATCTTTGTTAAATGAACAAACCTCCTAGCGCCGTTGTCGCGGCATCGTCAGACTTCTCGACCCAATCTGACCGGAAGTAGGATAAAATCGGAGCCGAATTCGGCGCACTAAAATCGAGAATGTCCGATCGAGGCCCCGGGAACCATTCCGAGCACCGATTTTATCTTTGTTAAATAAACATAGCTCCTAGCGTCGTTCTCGCGGCATCGTCAGACTTCTCGACCCAATCTGACCGGAAGTAGGATAAAATCGGAGGCGAATTCGGGGCAGTAATATCGAGAATGTCCGATCGAGGCCCCGGGAACCATTCCGAGCACCGATTTTATCATTGTTAAATAAACAAAGCTCCTAGCGTCGTTCTCGCGGCATCGTCAGACTTCTCGACCCAATCTGACCGGAAGTAGCATAAAATCGGAGCCGAATTCGGGGCAGTAATATCGAGAATGTCCGATCGAGGCCCCGGGAACCATTCCGAGCACCGATTTTATCGGTGTTAAATAAACAAACCTCCTAGCGTCGTTCTCGCGGCATCGTCAGACTTCTCGACTCAATCTGACCTGAATTAAGATAAAATCGGAGACAAATTCTGGGCAGTAATATCGGGAATGTCCGATCGAGGCCCCGGGAACCGTTCCGAGCACCGATTTTATCTTTGTCAAATAAACAAAGCTCCTAGCGTCGTTCTCGCGGCATCGTCAGACTTCTCGACCCAATCTGACCGGAAGTAGGATAAAATCGGAGACGAATCCGGGGCAGTAATATCGGGAATATCCGATCCAGGCCCTGGGAACCGTTCCGAGCACCGATTTTATCTTTGTTAAACAAACAAAGCTCCTAGCGTCGTTCCCGTGGCATCGTTAGAATTCTCGACCCAATCTGACCGAAAGTAGGATAACATCGGACACGCATTCGGGGCAGTAATGTTGGTAATGTCCGATCAAGGCTCCGAGAACCATTCCGAGCATCGATTTTATCTTTGTTAAATAAACAAAGCTCCTACCGTCGTTCTCGCGGCATCGTCAAACTTCTTGACCCAATCTGACCGGAAGTAGGATAAAATAGGAGACAAATTCGGGGCAGTAATATCGGGAATGTCCGATCGAGGCCCCGGGAACCGTTCCGAGCACCGATTTTATCATTGTTAAATAATCAATGCTCCTAGCGTCGTTCTCGCGGCATCGTCAGACTTCTCGACCCAATCTGACCGGAAGTAGGATAAAATCGGAGACGAATTCGGGGCAGTAATATCGGGAATATCCGATCGAGGCCCTGGGAACCGTTCCGAGCACCGATTTTATCTTTGTTAAATAAACAAAGCTCCTAGCGTCGTTCTTGTGGCATCGTTAGACTTCTCGACCCAATCTGACCGAAAGTAGGATAAAATCGGAGACGAATTCGGGGCAATCATGTCGGGAATGTCCGATCAAGGCTCCGAGAACCATTCCGAACACCGATTTTATCTTTGATAAATAAACAAAGCTCCTACCGTCGTTCTCGCGGCATCGTTAGACTTCTCGACCCAATCTGACCGAAAGTAGGATAAAATCGGAGATGAATTCGGGGCAGTAATATCGGGAATGTCCGATCGAGGCCCCGGGAACCGTTCCGAGCACCAATTTTATCTTTGTTAAATAAACAAAGCTCCTAGCGCCGTTCTCGCGGCATCGTCAGAATTCTCAACCCAATCTGACCGGAAGTAGGATAAAATCGGAGACGAATTCGGGGCAGTAATGTCGGGAATGTCCGATCAAGGCTCCGAGAACCATTCCGAGCACCGATTTTATCGTTGTTAACTAAAAAATGCTCCTTCCGTCGTTCTCGCGGCATAGACAGACTTCCTCATCCATTCTGACCGAAAGTAAGATAAAATCGGAGACGAATTGGGGGCAGTAATATCGGGAATGTCCAATCGAGCCCCCGCCAACCATTCCGAGTATCGATTTTATCTTTGTTAAATAAACGAAGCTCCTAGCGTCGTTCTCGCGGCATCGTCAGACTTCTCGACCCAATCTGACCGGAAGTAGGATAAAATCGGATCCGAATTCGGGGCAGTAATATCGAGAATGTCCGTCGAGGCCCCGGGAACCATTCCGAGCACCGATTTTATCATTGTTAAATAAACAAAGCTCCTAGCGTCGTTCTCGCGGCATCGTCAGACTTCTCGACCCAATCTGACCGGAAGTAGGATAAAATCGGAGCCGAATTCGGGGCAGTAATATCGAGAATATCCGATCGAAGCCCCGGGAACCATTCCGAGCACCGATTTTATCGGTGTTAAATAAACATACCTCCTAGCGTCGTTCTCGCGGCATCGTCACACTTCTCGACCCAATCTGACCGGAATTAAGATAAAATCGGAGACAAATTCGGGGCAGTAATATCGGGAATGTCCGATCGAGGACTTCTCGACCCAATCTGACCGGAAGTAGGATAAAATCGGAGCCGAATTCGGGGCAGTAATATCGAGAATGTCCGATCGAGGCCCCGGGAACCATTCCGAGCACCGATTTTATCATTGTTAAATAAACAAAGCTCCTAGCGTCGTTCTCGCGGCATCGTCAGACTTCTCGACCCAATCTGACCGGAAGTAGGATAAAATCATAGACGAATTCGGGGCATTAATATCGGGAATGTCCGATCGAGGCCCCGGGAACCATTCCGAGCACCGATTTTATCTTTGTTAAATGAACAAACGTCCTAGCGTCGTTGTCGCGGCATCGTCAGACTTCTCGACCCAATCTGACCGGAAGTAGGATAAAATCGGAGCCGAATTCGGCGCAGTAATATCGAGAATGTCCGATCGAGGCCCCGGGAACCATTCCGAGCATCGATTTTATCTTTGTTAAATAAACATAGCTCCTAGCGTCGTTCTCGCGGCATCGTCAGACTTCTCGACCCAATCTGACCGGAAGTAGGATAAAATCGGAGGCGAATTTGGGGCAGTAATATCGAGAATGTCCGATCGAGGCCCCGGGAACCATTCCGAGCACCGATTTTATCATTGTTAAATAAACAAAGCTCCTAGCGTCGTTCTCTCGGCATCGTCAGACTTCTCGACCCAATCTGACCGGAAGTAGCATAAAATCGGAGCCGAATTCGGGGCAGTAATATCGAGAATGTCCGATCGAGGCCCCGGGAACCATTCCGAGCACCGATTTTATCGGTGTTAAATAAACAAACCTCCTAGCGTCGTTCTCGCGGCATCGTCAGACTTCTCGACTCAATCTGACCTGAATTAAGATAAAATCGGAGACAAATTCGGGGCAGTAATATCGGGAATGTCGGATCGAGGCCCCGGGAACCGTTCCGAGCACCGATTTTATCTTTGTCAAATAAACAAAGCTCCTAGCGTCGTTCTCGCGGCATCGTCAGAATTCTCGACCCAATCTGACCGAAAGTAGGATAAAATCGGAGCCGAATTCGGGGCAGTAATATCGAGAATGTCCGATTGAGGCCCCGGGAACCATTCCGAGCACCGATTTTATCTTTGTTAAATAAACAAAGCTCCTAGCGTCGTTCTCACGGCATCGTCAGAATTCTCGACCCAATCTGACCGGAAGTAGGATAAAATCGGAGCCGAATTCGGGGCAGTAATATCGAGAATGTCCGATCGAGGCCCCGGGAACCATTCCGAGCTCCGATTTTATCTTTGTTAAATAATCAAACCTCCTAGCGTCGTTCTCGCGGCATTGTCAGACTTCTCGACCCAATCTGACCGGAAGTAAGATAAAATCGGAGACAGATCGGGGGCAGTAGTATCGGGAATGTCCGATCGAGGCCCCGGGAACCATTCCGAGCACCGATTTTATCTTTGTTAAATAAACATAGCTCCTAGCGTCGTTCTCGCGGCATCGTCAGACTTCTCGACCCAATCTGACCGGAAGTAGGATAAAATCGGAGCCGAATTCGGGGCAGTAATTTCGAGAATGTCCGATCGAGACCCCGGGAACCATTCCGAGCACCGATTTTATCATTGTTAAATAAACAAAGCTCCTAGCGTCGTTCTCGCGGCATCGTCAGACTTCTCGACCCTATATAACCGGAAGTAGGATAAAATCGGAGACGAATTCGGGGCGGTAATATCGGGAATGTCCGATCGAGGCCCCGGAAACCATTCCGAGCACCGATTTTATCTTTGTTAAATAAACAAACCTCCTAGCGCCGTTGTCGCCGCATTGTCAGACTTCTCGACCCAATCTGACCGGAAGTAGGATAAAATCGGAGCCGAATTCGGGGCAGTAATATCGAGAATGTCCGATCGAGGCCCCGGAAACCATTCCGAGCACCGATTTTATCTTTGTTAAATAAACATAGCTCCTAGCGTCGTTCTCGCGGCATCGTCAGACTTCTCGACCCAATCTGACCGGAAGTAGGATAAAATCGCAGCCGAATTCGGGGCAGTAATATCGAGAATGTCCGATCGAGCCCCTCGGAACCATTACGAGCACCGATTTTATCATTGTTAAATAATCAAAGCTCCTAGCGTCCTTCTCGCGGCATCGTCAGACTTCTCGACCCTATATAACCGGAAGTAGGATAAAATCGGAGACGAATTCGGGGCAGTAATATCGGGAATGTCCGATCGAGGCCCCGGAAACCATTCCGAGCACCGATTTTATCTTTGTTAAATAAACAAACCTCCTAGCGCCGTTGTCGCGGCATTGTCAGACTTCTCGACCCAATCTGACCGGAAGTAGGATAAAATCGGAGCCGAATTCGGGGCAGTAATATCGAGAATGTCCGATCGAGGCCCCGGAAACCATTCCGAGCACCGATTTTATCTTTGTTAAATAAACATAGCTCCTAGCGTCGTTCTCGCGGCATCGTCAGACTTCTCGACCCAATCTGACCGGAAGTAGGATAAAATCGCAGCCGAATTCGGGGCAGTAATATCGAGAATGTCCGATCGAGCCCCTCGGAACCATTACGAGCACCGATTTTATCATTGTTAAATAATCAAAGCTCCTAGCGTCCTTCTCGCGGCATCGTCAGACTTATCGACCCAATCTGACCGGAAGTAGGATAAAATCGTAGCCGAATTCGGGGCAGTAATATCGAGAATGTCCGATCGAGGCCCCGGGAACCATTCCGAGCACCGATTTTATCGGTGTTAAATAAACAAACCTCCTAGCGTCGTTCTCGCGGCATCGTCAGACTGCTCGACCCAATATGACCGGAATTAAGATAAAATCGGAGACAAATTCGGGGCAGTAATATCGGGAATGTCCGATCGAGGCCCCGGGAACCGTTCCGAGCACCGATTTTATCTTTGTCACATAAACAAAGCTCCTAGCGTCGTTCTCGCGCTATCGTCAGACTTCTCGACCCAATTTGACCGGAAGTAGGATAAAATCGGAGACGAATCCGGGGCAGTAATATCGGGAATATCCAATCGAGGCCCTGGGAACCGTTCCGAGCAGCGATTTTGTCTTTGTTAAATGAACAAAGCTCCTAGCGTCGTTCTCGCGGCATCGTCAGACTTCTCGACCCAATCTGACCGGAAGTAGGATAAAATCGGAGCAGTAATATCGAGAATGTCCGATCGAGGCCCCGGGAACCATTCCGAGCACCGATTTTATCATTGTTAAATAAACAAAGCTCCTAGCGTCGTTCTCGCGGCATCGTCAGACTTCTCGACCCAATCTGACCGGAAGTAGGATAAAATCGGAGACGAATTCGGGGCAGTAATATCGGGAATGTCCGATCGAGGCCCCGGGAACCATTCCGAGCACCGATTTTATCTTTGTTAAATAAACAAACCTCCTAGCGCCGTTGTCGCGGCATCGTCAGACTTCTCGATCCAATCTGACCGGAAGTAGGATAAAATCGGAGCCACATTCGGGGCAGTAATATCGAGAATGTCCGATCGAGGCCCCGGGAACCATTCCGAGCACCGATTTTATCTTTGTTAAATAAACATAGCTCCTAGCGTCGTTCTCGCGGCATCGTCAGACTTCTCGACCCAATCTGACCGGAAGTAGGATAAAATCGGAGCCGAATTCGGGGCAGTAATATCGAGAATGTCCGATCGAGGCCCCGGGAACCATTCCGAGCACCGATTTTATCATTGTTAAATAAACAAAGCTCCTAGCGTCGTTCTCGCGGCATCGTCAGACTTCTCGACCCAATCTGACCGGAAGTAGGATAAAATCGGAGCCGAATTCGGGGCAGTAATATCGAGAATGTCCGATCGAGGCCCCGGGAATCATTCCGAGCACCGATTTTATCGGTGTTAAATGAACAAACCTCCTAGCGTCGTTCTCGCGGCATCGTCAGACTTCTCGACCCATTCTGACCGGAATTAAGATAAAATCGGAGACAAATTCGGGGCAGTAATATCGGGAATGTCCGATCGAGGCGCCGGGAACCGTTCCGAGCACCGATTTTATCTTTGTCAAATAAACAAAGCTCCTACCGTCGTTCTCGCGGCATCGTCAGACTTCTCGACCCAATCTGACCGGAAGTAGGATAAAATCGGAGACGAATCCGGGGCAGTAATATCGGGAATATCCGATCGAGGCCCTGGGAACCGTTTCGAGCACCGATTTTATCTTTGTTAAATAAACAAAGCTCCTACCGTCGTTCTCGCGGCATCGGCCGACTTCTCGACTCAATCTGACCGCAAATAAGATAAAATCGGAGACGGATTCGGGGCATTACTATCAGGAATTTCCGATTGGAGCCCCTAGAAACGTTTCGAATACCGATTTTATCTTTGTTAAATAAATAATGCTCCTCCCCTCGCTTTCTCAGGATCGTCAGACTTCTCGAGCCAATCTGACCGGAAATAAGATAAAATCGGAGACGAATTCGGGCCAGTAGTGTCAGGAATGTCCGATCTGTGCTCCGAGAACCGTTGCGAGCACTGATTCTATCTTTGTTAAATAAATCATGCTCCTTCCGTCGTTGTCGCAGCATCGTCAGATTTCTCGACTCAACCTGACCCATTGCGGAGCAAATGCTATCCCGCGATTCGCAAACCTGGGTCGTTTTCATCCCGCCCAAGATCATTTTCTTCACTTAATAGTTATTTTTAAAAAATCGAAAATAAGGAACAAAACAACCTTATTATTCCTGTAGAAGTACGGTCTAAAGATCGACCATGATTTTTTTCAGATTTTTTCCACTGACAATTGTTGGTTTGGCAGTGCTAAAACGAAAACGACCCAGTTTCACGGGATTAATGTGCCTGAAATACGTTTATGGATTGAGGTTTAAGATAATCGATTGGACTTGATCTATAGATTGCGAACTTTATCGGAAATAATGTCAATTTCGAAAATGTTTGCGGATTTCATGGTCCGCAAACAATTTTCCTCATCATTTGCAGATTCGCTAATAACTTTCGCAATAAATAATTCTATCAATGCATTTTAATGTAATTTCACGTGAAATTATTATTTTTTGCCAAATTATACGAGCATTTTTATTTTTGACTTTTTCATAAAATATTCAAAAATTCTGTACCTACAACATGTGAAGATAATTTATGCAACATTAATAAACAACAATCTCGTAATATTTGGTAAAAATTACTAATTCCACGTCAAATTACTTTAAAATGTATTGCTAGAATCATTTATTCCAAAAGTTGTTAGCGAATCGCAAATGATTGAAAATCGTATTTTCAGTGCATGGAGTCCTCGAACATTTTATAAATTGACATTATTTTGAATCAAGTTGTCAGATAGGGACACATTCAGGTCCCTCGGCTCGACCGCGTATCATCGGACTCTGAACCAACTTCCTGTGACAGCCGACCATTCGGAAGTTGCAGCTGTGACGTCAGCAGACTAGCACTTCCTATAGCACTGTCGTGCCTGACTTAGCTCGTTTGTTCCACTGATTCAATTCCGATTTATACACTTTTATCGTATGATAGATAATTTTTTCTCCATGACGGGGAGCACAAATAAAGTTTTTCGGGAGTGTGCCGTATTCGGAATTTTATAAACTTCATTCTCCTGCACGGAAAATGGATTTTTTATTCTTTTCTAGAATACGCTATTTTCTCTGGCAAATGCTATTCATGACAAAAATACCATATATTTTTTTTCAAAGAAAGCGTGAAAAACCATTTACAATCATATTTTTTCAGTCGCAAAATCACCGCGCAAGACCCTCTAAAAACACCTGTCCACCTTATAAAAGTCACCCTATATATATATATATATATATATATATATATATATATATATATATATATATATATATATATATATATATGTTGTAACGGGTCACCCCTAGTTACATTAAATTTATAAGGATTCTGGGCACGATAAGGGAGTAAATTAATGTAAACCTTTTATGTCTCAACAAATAAACAAAGATTTATTCATATTTCGCCTCATCTCCCGTTACAAACAACTTTTGAATCGCCCTGTATCTTGGTTTCGCGCGCTCGGTCGGTTTGGCTGTCACGGCTCTCGCGTACCAAGGAGGCGGGGCTTGCTACGTCTTCGGAATTTCGCGAGCCTCCGTTGTCCGGGTAACGAGTCACTCCTTTTCTATAATGGCCGCCGTTTCGTGTTTGTATACGTTTGTTGTGTGTACATCTTTGATTTGTATGTGTTCGAAATTTCAAATGCTCCAATTGTGTGTGACTATGTGTGTCGCGCGGTCTTCGCGATTTCGCCGGTTCGGCCTTGCTCGGCCACTGCCCCCTTTTGTTATTGTTCCTTCTCTCTCGCTCTCATTACATGTTTCCATCTAGGCTTCCAGCTGGCTGTCAGCTTTAATATTCTGACGTTTATTAACGCGGGATGCTTCGAGTTTCGTGATTCTATGTTTTCTCCTTTAAATTACCGAATTTTCTCTTTCAAATATCTGCGAGATTCTTGATTTCCTTCTTTTCTCTGATTATCGCACTTTTTCTAATCGGATGGTGCCCATACTTTCCTTTCTGTACTTGCTCCTCTTTGCCACTTTCCTTGTTCAGTCGCCTTCCTTGCCTTTCGAGCTCGGTCATGCGCTTATTTCACTACTAATGGCAAAGTCCACGTTCCATAATCGTAAAAGCTGGGCATCTCCGCTCGAGACTCATGCGAAAATTGTTTGAAAAGAGATTTCCAAAAAAAAATTCTCGTTTTACCTTCTCTTTTATTATTTCGGCTCCTATCCTCAACGGTCACTTTCCCCGCTGCAATTAGTGGGTACTTGCGTCTGGTACTAAGGCCTTTACAATAAAATAGATTCTCAAATTTATTGTGCTCACTTGCTTCGTTTTGTCCAATGCTTTCCCTAGTTCAATATTTTCCACGCTTAAAAAGCCTGTACTAATATCTCGTTTCGGTACTCGCTTTGAAGCTGACTTGAAACAAGTAGGCCTTTCCTCTCTCGAGGTGGCCCTTATATACCCCTTATTTCCCGCTGTTTTCTTCCCCTTCCCAAGCATCCTTTGTTAAATAAATGTTGCTTTAAAATTTCCTCAATTTTTCTTTTCTTTTTGTCTTCTTGCCCTTTTCTCGGTCTGTTCTTTTCCCAAATACCACCTGGAGGCAGTGGCCGCGCTTGTCAACAGACACGGCCTTGCCGCGTCTCCGCGTCGCTCGTGAGACGGTTCTATCCGTCTCATTGCCCCCCCCCCCCCCCCCCCCCGAAACCTGTGAATCCTCGTCAAATTTTGTTCTTTTAACAAATTTAGGAGGTTTCACAGATTTCATGTCCTCTGTTTTCCGAAATTAATCTTCGCTGGGTTCAGGTAATGTTTTTATTGCACGCAAATAACATGATTAACGGAACAGATCTATTCTCTCTTGTATATTTTTATAAAAAAATCTCTCCCTCACTATCACAGTTGCTTGTATATATAAAAAAAAAATCGCTCCTTCAGACTTAAAAAAAATCGCTCCTTCATACGTTTTTTTTTTTTTTTTTTTTTTTTTTTTCATTATATCGACGATATCGAGCGATCGTCGTCTTCGCTTTCACTCGTCTCCTTGTTGTCCTCCTCTCGTTCTGGCCACGCCGTTCCCTGCGTCTCGGAGTCCTCTTCTTCCTCCTCGTATATCTCCGCCAGTATACTTTCCACTATATCTCGTGGTTCCGGTGTCCCGTTTGTAGGCTCTTGCCCCTGTGCCTGCGTTACGGGTTTTGTGCGCCTTGTTCGGTGCTTTCCCGCATGCTGGTAATGCACCCTGGGTTCGCCGACTCTTTCTCCTGGGTGCACCCATGCGAACCTCGTTGCCCGTTGTGCAGCTGCTGCCCACCCCTGTGCCGTCATAATTCGACTCAGGGTTTGGCCCTGCAGCATGGATTCGCCTTCCAACGTCATCTTCACCCATATACCGGATCGGTTCTCTGCCCTCCTCACGATCTCCATGGTCCATCGTTGCCCTTCAACGATTTCACCGATCTTCTCCAATGATTCGGTGGTTTCGAGATTGTCCCGAGCTGCTACGTCTGGTAGGGCACAGGCGATGGCCTGATATGGGATTTCTCTCAATCGTTGGGCTGGCATGAAGCAATTATTCTGTTCGACTATCGTCACCACCCCCCAATCTCCCAACCAGACCTCGTACCGATTTTTCAGACGCCGTCCTGCGGTGGCCCGTGTTAAATTCCCCGCGTTGTCGATGGGGATGCTGGCTCCGTCAAACAATTCCTCCTCGATCACCGGATGAACTTCCGGGTGCCCCTTCGTAACCTCTTCAATTTCCTCGACCAATTCTCCCGCTCCTTGAAGGTGTACGTAGAATCGTCCCACTCCGATGATTCAGACGATCTCTGTATCTTTGTATTTTTTTTTTAGGTTTTGTACCGGATAATTTCGATATGGATACGCCATCGATGTTCGTGTGTTGTCTCTTCGGTGATTACTTTCGGACTGCCGTTTTTCTTTCTTCTGCTGGGCTTCGCGCTTTCCTCTCCCCCCCCCCCCCCCCCCCTTTTTTTTAGAGTCCGAGCGATTTGCCCGGGTACCACGTCCTTATATTTTCGTCGGTTACTTCGATGATCGTGATGTCGAGTGACGCTCCCTTTTCCCCGCCGCCTCGTCTTTCTTTCCTTTGTTTATGTTTCTTTATAAGTCATTTCCACTGTCGTTTCCTCGATCTCAATTTCGGTAGTTCTATCCGTATCAACGACCATTCCATGCTGACTTCCTTCTTCTCTCTCACTCTGCTTTCTGTTTGCGCCTTTTGCTCCATATTATTTTCTTTTTCTTTACCGCTGACGTGGATCCGACTTATATACCCGTTTCCCCACTTAGTGTTAGATTTTTGGACGCTTTGCTTTCCTCGCCGGGCGGTGCCTCCTGTCCTTTAGGCTGTTGGTGTCCCACCCCTTTACTTACTCCTCCCTCTATTTCTCCTTTTTCCACACGTTGATAATTTTTTAATAGGCTTCCGTGGAACTTTCCTCTGTCCTTTTTCGTTTCCGGGTCTACGAGGAGATACGTCGCTAGTCCTATACATTTTTTTATAATGTATGGGCCCTCATAGAGAGGTAGCCAATACCCATGCACCTTCTGAAAACCGGTACGTCTTGTGGGTGGCGTTGAAATTTTGTGCCCGAGCCCATCCTTTCTTCCTTATTCTTTCTTTTACTAATGCCAATTTCTCTTCGTGAGTCATTTCTTTGTTTCCTAACCCTTCCTTTAATCCGAGGATCCATTCTCTCCATGCTCTATATGTTTTTTTTCTTTTTTGTAGTTCATCTGGCGGGAATTCCGTGGTCTCGTGATGGGTCTGATTTATGCATTCCTGTATGATCGGTACCCATTTGAACCATCCCGAGTGTTTTTCTTCGAGAAAGATCCTAAAGAAGCGGCCTAATTCTCGGTTCACTCTCTCCACAATGTTACCTTGCGGATGCCGAATAGACGAGAAAATTCCTTTTATATCTTCGTTTCTCAGTTTTTCCAACCACTGTTTCGAAGTAAATTGTGTGCCATGGTCGAACTGTATGCTTTTTGGTTTCCCATATCGAGGGATATAGTCCCCGAATATTTTCCTTATCGTTGACGCCGCGTCTGCTTTTTTTAGAGGGTATAACACCACGTATTTGATGAACGCGTCGATTGTGGCCAGGATGTGTTTAGTCCCTCCGACTGATGTAGGTAATGGTCCATAAAAGTCAATGAATACCAAGTCATTCGGCCCCTCCGGTATTATTGTTTGCATCTCCGCATATGACGTTTGATTGGGGACTTTGTTTCGCTGGCATCTGTCGCATGTTGATAAGATCTGTCTCACCCGTCTAGCAAGGTGTGGATATGCAAAGTCCTCATTTAGCATTTTAAAAACCTTTCTGGCTCCCTGGTGCCCGTATACTTCATGGTATTCTTTTATTAATGCCTCTGCAAGTTCTTCTGGCAGCATAATTTTCCAAGTTCCGTCTCGTGTCCGTTTCTGTAGGCTTTCCTTGTATATCCTGTACGTTGCGTTGTCAGTTGGTTCCTGACATTTGTCCCAAATTTTCTTTAGGTCTTCTTGTTTTAGTTGTTGTTCCTTGATCGTCCTGAGCCCTTCAACCAGCTCCTTTGATAGACCTCTCATCAACGTGGCTGCCCGCACATTTTCCCCAGGGCTGTTGAGATCGATTCCTTCTGGTGGTCGGCTCAGTGTATCCGCGACCCTGTTCTCTCTCCTGGTTGATGTTCTATTTCCAGATCATAATCTTGGAGAAGGAGGGCCCATCTCAGCAGTCTTTCTCCCGCAAATCGGCACGTTTTTAAAAATGTTAGGGCCTTGTGGTCCGTGATTACTCGGATCTTTGCCCCCAGCAGATATGTCCGGAATTTTTGTAATGCCCAGACAATGGCCAATAGTTCTTTTTCTGTTGTGATATACCCTATTTCTGCCCCCTTAAGGGTTCTGCTGGCGAACATGACCACTCCTTCCTGTCCTTTCTCATCGTGCTGACTTAAAACTGCTCCTAATGCGCGGTCGCTGGCATCCGTTGTCAGTGTGTAGGGTTTTCTTGAGTTTGAGTGCTTCAGCATGACTGAGTCAGTGAATATCCTCTTGATTCTTTCAAACGCTTGTTCTTCTTCTCTTTCCCATTTCCACATCCTTTCCTTTTTTAGCAATCCCAGTAATGGCACTGTTTCTTTCGCGTGTTGACTCGTGAATTTTGTATAGAAATTTATTAGTCCTAGAAACCCGCGCAGTTGCCTCACATTGTTTGGTCTGGGAAAGTTTTGAATTGTTCTGACCTTATCTGGGTGTGGCCTCAGCCCCTCTGTGCTTAAAATGTGACCTAGGAAGGATAAACTGAAATGGGGACGTCTCAGGGTATCTGGGGACGGACGGGGTTCTCGAACCCAATGGCCACTTCTTTGCCCACGACTATTATATTTTATATCACAAAACTCAAATTAATGATACGCGAGAACAAAAATCTCGAAATACTAGTTGCGCGATTTTATCGCGCCGCGATTTATTCTCTCGGGCAATGTCACCCGAGTCGGCTGACGGCCGTGCTACTCGAGGCTGGCCGCGGCTACGCGCGCGCGAGGGACACCGGGGATCCGCCACAAACACCTTTTCACACTTTATTTTTCGGCTAATGACTCGAATCGCTCGCACTGATTCTAATTACCTTAATTTATTCTACACTTTTCTTTAAGCGACGCGCACGGAAAGGGACGACGATCAGGGATGACGGGGGAGGGGTGAGGGGAGCGAATGTTAACGGTCGCCCGTGCGACCAAATTTCCCGAGCTGAATTTAGCGGCGCACGCTGGCCGCTCTTGCCAAAGAGAAAAAAGGAAGGACTCACGTTGTCGCTGGGAAGGTCCTTCCAAAAGACTCGATTGCTCTTCCGATGTCTTTTATCTCTATCTCTCGTTGTCCTTTCGCTCGATTCGCTTCCTTGGCTTTTTCGCTCTGCGCTTGACCACGCTCCGGGACTAAGTGTCGGTCCACGCCGGCCGGCTTCCTCGTCTCGCCCAATCCCGTCCTAGACGACGGACCTCCTATCGATTTTCGTCTCGATCTCCGTGGCTCGCCCTTTCGGTCGATCGCGCTGCTGAATCCTTGTCCTCCCGAGTCGCGGAGCGCCCCAGTCGGTACGGCGCTCGCCAGCCTTACCGCGCGAGAGCGGTAGTCTCTCCTGACGCGCGGTAGGCCGGAGACTCGGGAGATGGCAGCGGGATGCCCTCGGGCGACCAGTCCACTGTCCGCGTCGTCGGGAGATGGCGTTGCTGGATCTCGAAGTCGACGGCCGGGCCGACGTGGCTCCCGTCGACAGTCCGCGTGGTCGTGCCGCGATCGCGATAAAGGGTGCGGGAAGGACGGGAGGGATAGTGTCGCGGCTTCTATACAATAAAAATACCTTAAAAATACCTTAATATTAACATATGAATTTTCCCGATCAAGGTGCGTGGCGGAGACTGAGCCCGAGCGTGGTCACGCGGGCTCTTTTTCTATCTCCCTTGTGACGCAACGTCACAACTCCCCCCTGCTTAAACTGGAGTACTCCCCTCTTTTCCTGCAAGAGCGGTTATTCAGTTATACTTTCTTTACTTCAGGGGAGGAGGTCGGGATGGGTATTTAACGGAAGGTGTACTTGAGTACTAGGCTGGCGGCATTTACCCATAATATCCGCTGGCTAGAGTTTCCCATAATACTGAAGTGACACATCTTTTAGAATTAAATCACAGACTGGTTACCTTAATTTATTAAGTCTTTGCGATGACTTTGCCCTACTGGTAGTCGTTCGTCGCAACTCAGGTACTGTCGTCAGTCGTCCCGTCGCTTCACCATCGGATGAGTATCTCGATGCTCGCTGGGACGTCCGGCGAGGCTTCCTTGGCCTTTCACCGTAGCTAATCTCTAGATGACTACGTTGTCTCGCTGGTCGCTGGATTCTTCTTAGTCGCGGCTTCCTTGGCCGTTCGTGAAGCTGTTCCAGGGCCAGGCCCTAGGATTTAGGATATCGTGTTTGGGACAGCAGTGGGTGGGGGTAGGATTTGGGGCATCAGGATAGGATTTTGAGTGTGGGACATCGGTAGGGGAAGGGGGAATTTGGGGCATCAGGATAGGACATCAGGATAGGAGTTGGGTGTGGGACATCGGTAGGGGAAGGGGGAATTTGGGGCATCAGGATAGGACATCAGGATAGGAGTTGGGTGTGGGACATCGGTAGGGGAAGGGGGAATTTGGGGCATCAGGATAGGACATCAGGATAGGAGTTGGGTGTGGGACATCGGTAGGGGAAGGGGGAATTTGGGGCATCAGGATAAGGACATCAGGAGGGGATGGTGGACAGGGGATTCAGCGGGGGGGATGGGGTCGCTTCGCCAGGGCTCGCGGGCACTCCGCGGCTCGATGGCCGGTTTGGCCGCACGCCCAGCATCGAGAAATCCCGATGCGACCGGGCGGCGGCGCGGGGATAGGAACGGTAGGGGAATTAGGGATCGTGCTAGGGGGGGAAATGCGAAGGGACATAAGGGCGGGGATGGGGGGTGAGGATCGGACGGGAGGGGGGCGGAGGAACGGGACGGGCGGGTGCGCGGGTTTAGGGGTGGAGTGGGTACTGGGACGGGGAGTCCTCTCGGCCCGGGCCGAGAGGCTAGTGGCGGTCCCTGCGACGGCGGTTGCGGCGGCGAGAGCCCGCTCCCGCTGTTGCCGTCGACGCAAGGTGGCCTTGGAGGGGCCGGTCCGGGGGAGGGGAGGTTGCGGCGCCATGGCCGCCATCCCCAGGATTGGGATTGACCGGGGAGCGGGGATTGGGACAGGCTTTGGGGGTCGGGGAGGGGAAGGCGTCGAGGGTGGACTAGGGGGCAGGGGTGTGGAAGCGGGACTGATGGGCAGGGGTGTAGAAGCGGGACTGGGGGGAAGGGGCGGGTACTCCCGCTCCGACAAGCTCGGGACCCTCCTCGGGGCTCCGCGCGGCTTCTTGCCGCTTGGACCCCGGCTCGGGCACCCGGCCCGCGGGAATTGCAGCAACAAGCCCCCGGCGGCTACGACCGGGGGTGTCTCGTCCTCCTCCTGCGAGAAGGTGAACCAGGTGGTTCGATAGTCCTCGCGCCATCCTTCCACCACATGGCAGGATGGGCGAGGGTATCCCGCCTCGTTCTCCCCCAACAAAAATTGCGGGGGGACCACTAGTTCTCCTAGTGGCCGTCGGTACGGCGGCCTAGCGCCTACGACCCTCCTCGGCATCTTCTCTTGAAGCAAGCTGCAAATAAGGCACACACAAAGCATTGGTTAGCGCAAAAAGCAAAGCAAGCATTATTAAGCGTGAGTCCGTTCCTGGTCGTACCGTTCTTGTCGTTCTAACCGGGAGATCAGATCAAAAAGGTGGGCGTCGGAAAGCTCCACCGGCTTCGAGCGTTGCGGGCGTAGCCCGCTACGGCGACGCTTTTTTGGGCTTGGGGCTACTTTTGCTGGTGATCGCGGCCTGCTCGGGCCGGCGATCGCTGGGTCAGGGGCTGCGTCTTCTTCTGAGGTTGGGACTCCTTGTGGGTCCCGGAAGGGCTTCAGATCCTTAATGTGAACCCGAGGGTTGCGACGACTCGTCGGATCCTCGAGTTCATATACTACAGGGGAGTGCACCGCCAGGATACGAAAGGGGCCGCTATACCGTGGCGCCAGTTTGGCGGCGAAGTTCTGCGCTCCTGACGACAGAACTCGGTTCTTCCGCAGAACTACATCTCCCACCTGATACCTCGTATCTTTTCGGCTTTTGTTGTAGTATTTGGCCTGCCTTTTCGCGGCGGCCTCTAGGTTCTTCCGAACCCAGTCGTGCAGCAGAGGTAACCGCTGCATCCGATTGGACCATGCTTCCGGGTCTCCTGGGGTTAATTTGGGGGGTTCAGGGGCTTCGTCTCGGAGGCTTTTGGCTGAGCGGGGGTTTCGGCCAAAATTCAAGAATGCGGGGGTCATCTGGGTTGAGGACTGCACGGCCGTGTTCATCGCGAAGCATAACTCCGGTAGGTGGGCGTCCCAGTCTCGGTGATCCATTCCCACGTACGATGTTATCATCGTCTTCAGAGTCCGGTTGACCCGCTCAACCGGATTCGCCTGCGCGTGGTAAGGCGGCACCGTTGTCTGGTGAATTCCAAGCTCGTCCAAATACCGCGTAACGTGCGTATTCACGAATTCCGTTCCGTTGTCGGTCAGGAAGTATTGGGGACAACCGTACCGGTTGACCACCAAAGTCTCGAATGCCTTCATTATTGTGGTGCCGGTAGCACTACCGAGCGCCTTAGCCTCCACGAACTTCGTGAAGACATCCTGGAAGACAACGACGTAACGGTTCTTGGCTTTGCTGGGGGGAAACGGACCCATCACGTCGGCAGCGACTACGCACCATGGACCTTCCGTGGTACGCTCTCGCATCAGGCCGGACGGGGGTAACTGTGAAACCTTGTGGAGTTGACAAACGGGGCAACGCGCCACGTATCGTGCTACATCTTGGAATATGCCTGGCCAGAAGAAATCCTGGATGACCCGTTGATACGTCTTATCAGTACCCAGGTGGCCAGCCTGGGGTCCTTGATGGGCATCCTCCATTGCTCGCGGCCTAGTCTCGGCCGGCAAGACAAGCTTCCAGGCATCCAAGTCCACAATCGTCGGATCGATGATCGAATGCGGGCGATGGTAGTACAGTTTGTTGTCCTCGAGTTTCCAGCTTGGGTATTTCCATGGGAATTCACGAACGTTTTGTACCTTGTCCAGGTACCAGGGGTCGGTACTTTCTCCGAGCGCGGCTAAGGCCGCGTCGGTGTCCTCGTACATGCGGGAAAGGGCATCAGGGACAACATGAAGGGTTCCTTTCCTGTGGACGATCGTCAGGTCCCATGCTTGCATCGAGAGTGCCCACCGGGCTAATCGTCCCGAAGGGTCCTTTAGATTCCGTAGCCACTGGAGACTGCTGTGGTCGGTGATGACAGTCACGTGAGTGCCTTCGATGTACGGTCGAAACTTCCTCACTGCCCAAATTACCGCCAAGCACTCCTTCTCTGTGACGGTGTACTTGCGTTCGGCGCTGCTCAGCACCCTGCTGGCAAACGCGATCGGATGCTCTTCACCGTCAAATTCCTGCGTCAGGACGGCTCCCACGGCCGAGTCGCTGGCGTCTGTCTGGAGGACGAAAGGGCGGGTGAAATCGGGACGGGCTAGGATAGGGGTCTGACTTAGGGCTTCGCGGAGAGACTCGAAGGCTTCCTGCTGTTCGGTCCCCCAGTTCCAGGGAACGTCCTTTTTCAGGAGCTCGGTCAGGGGAATTTTATCCCGCGAAAGGGTGGGTAAAAATCGGGCATACCACCCTACCATTCCCAGGAAACGGCGAAATTGCCGAAGGGTCCGGGGTGGAGGGTATGCTAGGATAGGGGCAACTTTTTCCGGATCTGCCTTCAATCCGTCCCGGCCGATGGCGTATCCTAGATACGTTACTTCCGGGCAGAAAAATTCGCTTTTCTCCCGGTTGATGGTGAGCCCCGCGGCTCGGAAGACTTCCAGGACGATCCTCAAATACTCGAAGTGCTCTGCTTCGGTGTCGGTGGCGATGATCACGTCATCGAGATACGCAAAGACATGGGGCTCCCATGCCGGATCGATGAGCTGATCCATCAGCCGCTGAAACGTCGCTGGTGCGTTCGTCAGCCCGAACGGCATTCTCCTGAACTGGAAAAGTCCTCGGCCAGGAACGGCGAAGGCGGTGACAGGACGACTTCGGGGGTCTACAGGGATCTGGAAATAAGCCTGGCTCAGATCCAACTTCGAGATGAACCGGGCTAGCCGAAGGCCATCCAAGATCCGATCCATATTGGGAAGAGGGTAGGCGTCCTTCAATGTTACCCGGTTCACGTCGCGATAGTCGATGCAGAAACGATGCTTTCCGCCTGGCTTCGGGACGATCACCGGGTTACTCAGCCAAGAGCTCTTCGTTCTCTCGATCACTCCCTCTTGGACCATTTTATCGACTTCGGCTTGGGCTATTCGGAGGAGGTACGGGGAAATTGTACGGGGCTTCTGTCGGATCGGGGGGTGCCCTTGCACGTCGATATAATGTTGCGTCAGGTTCGTTCGTCCTAACTGTCCGTCCTGTGAGGGGGATACTAACTCGTCCAGAAGGGATTCTAGACGTCTATTTGCCGAGACCGAGGCAGGTTCCAAGCCTGCAGCCTCGGGGAATGCGGGGATGCTCCAACGTGGCCCACCCGGTGTCGCGAAGCTACGCTCTGGACCACCGTGCAGGGACCACGTATCCGTTTTGTAATCCACACGCATTCCGAACAATCTCAAAAAGTCAATCCCCATAACAAATTCGTAGCCTAACGCGGCTACACGTACCTGGAGGGATTGGACTTTTCCTGCGAGATCGAAGGTCAGGGTGACTGCCCCGTCTACCGGAACTACTGCCCCGTTGGCGACCCGAACGCCCTCCACTATCGGTTGCAAGAGGAGTCCTCTCCTCCTTGCTACCTCCAGCCCGAGGTACGTTTTCGTAGAACCAGGGTCGACCAACGCCAATAGGAGTTCGCCACCCACGTTAATCCATAAGTGGTGGCGAGCATCCATACTTAAAGCTCCGATAAACATTTCTTCCCGGTCAGCCACACCTTCCTCTTCTCGGGAAGCCATATGTTCGCACGGGAACAAGTCTGTGTCTGTTTCTGTCGGGGGCGGGTTGGACTCTTCCTGCCGCGCTGGTTCTACGCCCGTCATGGCACAGTCAGGCAACGGCTCGGGTCGGGGCATCTGAAGGAGGTTCTCCTTCTTTAACGACCGTCGGGAGGTACAGGGGCTTACTGTCCTCCCGACCGGGCGTTTTCCGAACGCTTTCGTTCGCAATTCCGGCACGAGTTGACGTCGCATCCGGGCCATCCACAGATCCTGCAGAATCGGCCCATCAACTGCGTGCACTCCCGGTACCGGTGTCCCGGTTGCCGGCAGTTATAACACCTCGGGCCAGGTCCTTCAGGATTGCTGGGCCGAGGCTGTTTCTGAGACGGGCTTTGGGGAATTCTTGGGGGATTCGCCGGGGGTTTTGCTGGCGGGTTTTTCCAGGTATGTGGGGAGCAAGGAGCGGATGGGGGTTTAGGTGGGGAAGGGGGTTTCTGAGGCTGCTTCGCCTTCTTGGGGTAGCCGCTACGACCCTTGGTCTTTGCGGCTGAGTCGGAGGAGTTCGGGCGAGAGGTTCGGCTCGGTGATGGGGGGGTAAGCGGGGGAGTGGGGTAGTCCTCTTCATACTCGGCGGGTTCGTATTCCTCTGGTTCCTCCAGGGCAGCTATCTTCATGCGGGCCTCCCGGCCACGCTGTTCATACGATGCCGAGGGCACGAACGTCAGACCCTTTTTCGGCGGTGCCCTGTATGCCTTCGCCTTTCCCCAAAATATCTCGCGGCTGCGTCCCAGCCGCTGGAGATCGAGGAAGCTGCTCACATCCTTTCGCTGGATGTGCTCAGCGTAATCCGGGTGCAGATTCTCGCAGCATATATCCAGTTGAGTCTCTTTACTCAACGGTGGGCTCAGGTGGTTGAAGAGGGTCCGGATCTTCACGAGGAACTCCGCCATAGGCTCTCCTGGCCCCTGCGTGCGGAGTTCTATTTCCTTTCGGAGACGTTCTTGTAGGTCTCCATGGCCGAATCGTTCCCGGAAGTAGAACACGAATTCCTCGTACGTGCTCCATTCCTCTCGTTCTACTCTCAACCATAGAAGCGCGTCACCGGTGAAAGCCTCGGGGAGAGCGTCCATCAGATCTTCCTCCGTAAGCTTCCTTGAGATACAGTATTCGTGCATCCTCCACAGGAATTCCTCGGCATCCTCGTCCGGCTTCCCCGCGAATCGGGGCCCGTATCTTTGCCAATGGTCTATTCCTCTCGCATGCCTTGGCCCTTGCGAGTCGTAATTTTGTGACGAGTCCTGGTGTGATCGGGGTCGGGGAGGGGGAGGGTCTGCATGTCGCGACCGAGCCTTTGGGAGGGGTCCTATTCGGGTACTGTTCCGGGGGGTGGGTGCCGACAGGGTATACGTGTCATGCGGTGGCCACTCCTGGCTACCGCTAATCCTTAACAATCCTGTGGCAGTTGGACTAGATGTGGGGAAGGGTTGGGATGGTTGGTGGGGTGACTGGGACGGGGGAAGGGCAAAGGTGACCGCGGTACGGTCGGGGGCTGCGGTGACGTTCCCTCGGGGCGCGGGTGTCGGACTATATCTTCCTGTTGCCGATCTCCGATCCCTCTGGACCGGCAGTCTCCTGGGCGATGGCGTCGGCGTTCTATCGTGGTCATCCGGACCCGCTGCCTCTTCTTGGAACGCGTGGGGTGGCGGCGTCAGCGGCCGCCTCTGTGTTGGCCGGTACTCCTCGTATGTCGGGGCTTGGTGGCGGTCAGCAGTCGATGCGAATAACGGTGCCGTCAGTGGATCAACCAATGCAGCCGCAAGCGAGAATGAGGGGGCGTCCCCCCGCTCATCCTTCCGGACATCCCAACGGATTAACGCTCCTGGAATCCGTGTCCTTATTTCATGCCGGATTAGACGATCCTGTACCTCGCTTTGCTCCCCATCCGTATTGAGGCCCGCTCGGTCACAGGCTGCGAGGATGTCCCGCATCGTCTTCAACCGCTCGACCTTTTGTCGGGCGATCCTCTCTTCCGTAGCCATCAGCGAGAGATTGGATACATCCACTGAGAGGGGCGATGTCGATCCTCGGGGGTGATCTATGGGGGAAGTGGTCATAACGGGGGACATACGGGTTGGGGTCGTGACTGTACTCGTTGTCACCGGGGTATCTGCCATATTGCGGATATGCTAAACGTAATAAACGAAAAATTTGGGGGGTTGGGAAGGGCAAACCGCTCGCGATTACTCCGCGGCACGGTTAAAAACGGAATATAAATCTTTGGTCAAGACAAAAACCCAAAAAAATTAAGTAAAACCCCGATGGCTTCAATAACTCAATTTCTTTAAAGGAAAAATTCCGCAATAAACAAACAACGGAAAGTCTTACTCGACAATTCGTTTGTTGACTCTACTCCCTGGGACTATAACGTTACTTCGGTTTATTTGGATAAACTGACTCTAAGTTCCCAAGGGAGTATTATTTCCCGGACTCTGAAAACGCAATATTCTCCAAAAATTTCCCTTAATGCCGAGAAAATTTAAGAGTTGTCGAGTCTTCTATTCTTTATTCTATTCCGCCAACTGAATAATTATTCCTTAAGGGATGTCTGTTTCCCAGCTAAAACAATCAAATGTTCCTTAAATTATTCAGGGGGCCCAACAAAAGAATAGAAAATATTTGGGGATCGTTTGGGGTGTGGGGTGACCGTTCGCGAGGGACTCAGCGTCGCGGTCTGTATCAGGGCTTCGTGACGAAAAGTATTGGGGCTAGGGTCAGCACTTCTCCCAAGCGTGAAGAAATTTGGGGGGGGGATGTGCGTGGTCAGCGAGGAGAACGATAAAGCGCAAACAACAACAAAAATGGGAATTTATACCGTCATGTCAAAAGTCATCGCAAAATACACAAAAATACCAAGCAAGCCTAATCCGTGTCAGTACAAAGCTATTCCACAGAATTTTCGGAATTGAAAAAAAACACAAAAAAAAACAAATGGCCAATCTGTACCAATTGCAAAAAAAAAGAAAACACAAAAAAAAGCAAGTACTCAATAATATTATTTCATAAAAAAAAAAGAATCAATTCCGACAAACGAAACGAATAGCCAGTATGCGAAAACTGTAATTAAGGCAACAATTCACAAAGAAAAATCAGCTCAGTATTTTTCATTCACGCGGTATTCCCTTAAGCAATAACAACTGCTTCTAAATTGCCAACGCAATACAACAAAAAAACTATTTTAATTGCCCAAGCAATAATGCTAAATCAATCTTTAATTGCCAGAGCAATAACGCAAAAATCAAAATTTCAGTTGCCAGAGCAATAATGCGAAAATTAATTTTTAATTGTCGACGCAATAATGCACCAATTAATTATTTTAATTGCCAGAGCAATAACGCAATAATTAATTTCTCAATTGCCAACGCAATAATGCAAAATCAAATTTTTATTGCCAAGTACACAAGCAGGTATGGGTTCTAGGGGGAAAAAGGGTAAGTGCGGTCGCCGAAAATGTGCAAAAATATATTCCAATCGCTAACACAAAAAAAAACAATTTTATTTTCTATTTAATTGTTAGCGAAACTCAAAAGAAAAAATAATCAGGTGCAACTATTAGACGGAAACTCGGTCGTCCGAATTTTTCCGATTCTCGCAAAATTCTCTAGTTGCTAGTGCCGTGGCGGGGCAGGCTATACCTGTCAGGGGTGGGGGTAATTATTATTTCGCACGAAAACGCAAAAAAAAACTATTCGGTATGAGCCGTTCACACCGAACAAACGTTTTGTCACTGAAACGAAAAATAATAATTTTCGAAAAATAATTATTATTAATTCAAAGATTAACAATAATAATTGTAATAACAATAATAGTCGTGGTGGGCTCTTTCTATAAAAAAAAACGGAAGTTTTTTCGGGCCCCACGTTGGGCGCCAATTTTATGACGGGTATCGCGTGTTAACGTAGACGGAGGAAGGGGGAAGGGGAAATGAACACTGGTTCTACAAATGATAAAGTCAAATATAATTTAATTAATGCACAAAAAAAAAACTAGGCTCGATACAAGAAAAAGAAACGAAATTAAGTAATGAATTACAAAAATTAGTATGATAAAAATGTTTCGCAATAATAATAACTTTGACTCTAATTATTTTACGGGTTACCGGACACGCGAAGTCCCAACTCTATTTTCTCTACCCGTTTAAATATTCTCTACTATATAAATTTCGTAATTATATTGGGCGCCAGCCTTTCTCGGGCAACGCGCTTAACGCGTACGCAAAGTCTTCAAACAAAAAAAAAACCAAAACAAACACGGCCTTCGGCCGGCAAGCGAGAGACTCTATATAAACTGAAATGGGGACGTCTCAGGGTATCTGGGGACGGACGGGGTTCTCGAACACAATGGCCACTTCTTTGCCCACGACTATTATATTTTATATCACAAAACTCAAATTAATGATACGCGAGAACAAAAATCTCGAAATACTAGTTGCGCGATTTTATCGCGCCGCGATTTATTCTCTCGGGCAATGTCACCCGAGTCGGCCGACGGCCGTGCTACTCGAGACTGGCCGCGGCTACGCGCGCGCGAGGGACACCGGGGATCCGCCACAAACACCTTTTCACACTTTATTTTTCGGCTAATGACTCGAATCGCTCGCACTGATTCTAATTACCTTAATTTATTCTACACTTTTCTTTAAGCGACGCGCACGGAAAGGGACGACGATCAGGGATGACGGGGGAGGGGTGAGGGGAGCGAATGTTAACGGTCGCCCGTGCGACCAAATTTCCCGAGCTGAATTTAGCGGCGCACGCTGGCCGCTCTTGCCAAAGAGAAAAAAGGAAGGACTCACGTTGTCGCTGGGAAGGTCCTTCCAAAAGACTCGATTGCTCTTCCGATGTCTTTTATCTCTATCTCTCGTTGTCCTTTCGCTCGATTCGCTTCCTTGGCTTTTTCGCTCTGCGCTTGACCACGCTCCGGGACTAAGTGTCGGTCCACGCCGGCCGGCTTCCTCGTCTCGCCCAATCCCGTCCTAGACGACGGACCTCCTATCGATTTTCGTCTCGATCTCCGTGGCTCGCCCTTTCGGTCGATCGCGCTGCTGAATCCTTGTCCTCCCGAGTCGCGGAGCGCCCCAGTCGGTACGGCGCTCGCCAGCCTTACCGCGCGAGAGCGGTAGTCTCTCCTGACGCGCGGTAGGCCGGAGACTCGGGAGATGGCAGCGGGGTGCCCTCGGGCGGCCAGTCCACTGTCCGCGTCGTCGGGAGATGGCGTTGCTGGATCTCGAAGTCGACGGCCGGGCCGACGTGGCTCCCGTCGACAGTCCGCGTGGTCGTGCCGCGATCGCGATAAAGGGTGCGGGAAGGACGGGAGGGATAGTGTCGCGGCTTCTATACAATAAAAATACCTTAAAAATACCTTAATATTAACATATGAATTTTCCCGATCAAGGTGCGTGGCGGAGACTGAGCCCGAGCGTGGTCACGCGGGCTCTTTTTCTATCTCCCTTGTGACGCAACGTCACAAAACATAAACACAAACTTAGCGCAAACATAACACAACAACCTGGAAGAGAAGAGAAGGGACCAGAGTACCAAGGGCACCTGAATAACAACAACAAGAACAACAACAACAACAACAACCTGGGAGGAGAAAAGGAAACCAGGGCGCCGAGGGCGCCTGGAGCAACAGCAGGAGCAACAGCAGGAGCAACAACGTAACAACAACAACAACAACAGATGCAACAACCAAACTTAACATCAGCAATAAACTTAACAACCTGGAAAAAGAAGCGAGAAAAAACCAGGGTACCGGGGGTACCTGGAGTACAACAACATCAACAACAGAGCAACAACAACAACAACCACAACAATCGAATAACAATAACAACAACAACAACCGAGTAACAATAACAACAACAACCGAGTAACAATAACAATAACAGCAACAGCAACAAGAGCCAACAGCAACAGGGAAACAAGAAACAACAATAACAACAGCAGTAACAACAGTAGTAACAGCAACAGACAAACTTAACGTTCAACGTACAAACAAACGTAACAACCTGGAAGAAGAGAAAGAACAAACGCCACAAGGGCGCAACAACGGGCACGGGGGGGCATGGGGAGCACAGGGGAGATCCCTGGGAGGTACTCGGAGAGGTCTGGGGGGGTCTGGGGGGGTCTAGGGGATCCCTGTGGGGTTTGGGGGTCCCTGGCGGAGTCTGGGAGGTTCCTGGGGATCCCTGGGGGAGGGTTTGGGGGTCCCTGGGGGAGTCTGGGAGGTTCCTGGGGGTCCCTGGGAGGATCTGGGCGTCCCTGGAGGGATCTTGGGGCCCCTAGGGGGGTCTGGGCGTCCCTGGGGGGATTTGAGAGTCCCTGGGGGGATTTGGGCGTCCCTCGGGGGATCTGGGGGTCACTGGGGAGTCCCTGGAGAAAATGGGGATCCCTGGGGGTCCCTGGGAGAGGCCCGGGCCAAGGGATGGGGTTGCGGGACGGGGAAGGAGGTTGGGGGTGGGCGTAGGGGGGCCATAGCTCCGTTCCCCAGGGGGGAACTGAGGAACGAGCAACAACCTGAAAATAAAATATATATTAGTCACAACCTGAAAATGAAATAAATTAGTAACAACCTGAAAATAAAACAACCTGAAAATAAAACAACAACAACAACAACAACCTACAAAGAAAGAAAATATTATTAAGGGAAGGGGATGGGGCTAGGATACGGGAGGGGGTTGGGGTGGTAGGGAGACGAAGCTCCGCTCCCCAGGGGTCCGGGCGGGGCCATCCCGCGCATACACATGGGGGGAGAGGCGCCAGGCACGGGCAACGGGGGCCAGCAGCAACTGTCTGGGCCGTTCGCGTCATTTGCACCCCCCAGGCAATAAGTGCCTGCTCAAAGGGGTGCATCCGATTTGGCATTCCGCAGCATGTATCAGATGCACCCCCAGCACCCAGCCCAACACCCGCCGCCGAGGCGAGCGGGAGGGGCCCTACACGACGCCGAACCCCCTTAAGGGGAGCAATGGAAACCCCCATACACCTCGCCCCGGATTAACTCCGGAGCGGGAGCGACGGGGGCCCCGGATAGCCTGCGCAATTAGCCGCCGCTGCCGAAGCAGCGCCGTTGACGGGCTCCACCACGAGGAGGTTTGCGCTAGGCACTTGTTCTCAAGGAGGGAAAGTCGAAGTTTCCCCCTTAAGAACTTGGAGCCCAGTAGATAGGGACAAGTTCTACGTTTGGCGTCTACTGTCGCCTTGCTCTGGGGGATTACCTAAGCCTCTGGGCCATACATCCCCTCCTCCGATTGAGGATCGAGCCTAAGTGAAATTTTTCCGGACCTCAGGAAGTGAGGTCCGCGGCGTTTTACCTTTGGAGTGCGACTCCGCCAGTTCCCACGCCCGGGTTGCGGCTTCTAGCATGCCGACTTGGATAGCAACCACTGCCCCCTCGAGTCCAACGCCAATGTTGAGCCCCGCTCATCGTAGCGGGGGGCCTTGCTCAACCCCGAGGTTCGCTTTCCCCAGGTTTCCCTGGGACGGGGCGATCTCCCGCTCGATGCTGTATAGCCAGCATCTTCCAGATTTGGGGGTCGCACACCCGAGCTCTGGTCGGCTCATTGCCTCCGGTAGCGTCACATGCTCCGCTCCCTTCGGCAATGCTCGTTTTCGCGCTCGCCGAGGCCCGGGCCCGGGGCGTTCCGCGAGTCTTGCGAATTATTCACTAAATGTTTCCATGCTGGTTATCATGCGCGTAAATTCCTAATTGTTCATGCACTAGGGGGGGGCTCGCTATTCGGTGTCCCCGGAAGAGTTTTCTCTCCCTTCCGGGTCGACCTCGGGGATTCTCTCGAACTCCTCGCGTTTCCTGTGAAGGGCCGCCCTCGCGAAGTCCCTGAATTTCGGAAAAAGGTCTCGCTGGACCAGGCTGCGGGGGTCTGGCGGCCATGGGACGCCAAGCCTTTGGCAAAGCCCCACAATGCCCATCCTGTCCTCGTTGTACCGAGGGCAGGTGAGGAGCACGTGGAGCGATGTGTCCGGCTCTCCGCATCCACAGGCCGCGTCCCCCGCCAGGCCAAACCCATGGAGTTTCGCGCTGAAGTCTCCATGTCCCGTCAGGAACTGAACCACGGAGTGGTCCAGCACGAGCCAGTCCATGGCGAGCCTTTCCTCTATATTGGGGAAGAACCTTTTGGTAACTTCCCCCTTCGTTGTTGCCGTCCATTGGTCTTGCCATCGCCGGACGAAGACGCGGCGGAGCCTCCTTGCGGCGGTCTCAGGGGGTTCATTGACGTTCGCGTCGTTGAAGGTTTCTCCATCGACTGTGAATGTCTCTCCTCTCCTGAGCCTGTACGCAAAGGAGCGCTCCAGTGCAACGAGCTCGACCGGCGGCTGGCCCGCGACGACGCAGAGGGCGTCCGTCGAGACCGTTCTATATGCTGCCGTGGCCGCCAAGAGAGCCGCACGCTGCGCAGATCGCAGCGGGCGGACGCTGACTCGGTTCATTCGGCTAGCCCATCCTATCGCGCCATACGTAAGAATTGGGATGGCCAGTCCCTTGTACAAGATAATACGCGCTCTGTGCGATAGTCCCCATTTTGATCGCACTAGGCTCGCCAGCCTGCTGAAGAGTAGCCGCGCTTTGCGGGCAACTTCCTCAGCGTGCCGGCGCGCCGTTTGTCCTCCGCTGAGCCATACACCAAGGTACTTGATATCCGCAGTCGCGGTTATCGTGTTTCCCTCGAGGCGTATGGCCGGAGCCCTCTGGAGCCTGCCCTTGAGCAGGACCATTTGGGTCTTTGCGGGAGAGATGGCGAGCTTCTTGGGGGCGCACCACTGTACGACGGCTCGAGCGGCGCCCTCCGCTAGATTTTCGATTTGCCGTCGGGAGTTTGCCCGCAGGACGACTAGGATGTCGTCCGCGTAGGCGACCGGTTCGGCTATCTCAGCAAGCGTTTGGACGAGCTCATCAAAGACCAGGTTCCAGAGGCTTGGCCCCAGAACCGATCCCTGAGGGCAGCCCTTTGTCACAGGTTTTCGCACTTCCGCGTGCTTTGCCACAATAGCTACTGATCTTTCGCTAAGGTAGCTCCGCACGAGGTTATACACCTGTGGTGTGGCGTCGCGGGTCCGGAGCTCTTCCAGGACCGAGGGCCACCACAGGTTGTCGAACGCTCCGGCGATGTCAAACGAGAGAGCCACGACGTATTTCTCCTGGGCGTTTTCTACTCTTCGTTGCACCGTGCAAATTGCGTCGTCCGTTCCCCGGCCGGGTTTGAATCCGAATTGCTGCTCCGCCGCGCGCGGGTGTGCCAGCAGGATATCCCCGGCCCGGTTTAGAATCATTCGCTCGAGTAGTTTGCCCATGATCGAGAGGAGGCAGATCGGCCGGTAGGATTTCGGGTCCGTTCGGTCCCTCTCCTCGCCTTTCAGGATCGCCCTGAAAGACCCGATTTTCCACACTCGAGGGAAAACGGCGCTATTGAGGCACGCGTTATAGACCCTCAGGAGAGCGTCCGGAATCTCCTTGACCGCCACGTTAAGGACCTCGACCTCTATTCCGTCGAGGCCCGGGGCTTTTCCGTTGCCCATGCGTGAGGCCGCGCGCTCAAGCTCAAGCCCCCCAACGGGGACGAGCTCCTCGGCCCGGCCATCACGCAGGGGCCGTGTCGTGTCGGCCCGCACGCGACGCTGATACTCCGTGTCCTCATCCGGGTTGTCGTCCGGAGTCAGTACCGCCAGGAGCGTGCGCGCCGACTGTTCCCACTCCAGCGTCTCGGCCCCGCGGGCGGCCAGCGAGCTCATGGGTTCCTCTCTTCTCAGTCTGTTTAACGCGCATTTATATGGAATTCCCCATGGGCTCGCTGCGCACGTTTCCGTGACGAAATTTTGCCAGCTGGCCGCCCGCGACTCGGCGAGCGCCTTTCGGTAATTTTTCCTTATCCGCCTGTAGCTCGTTTGGATCTCCCCTTCGTTCCCGGTGCCCCGGGCTCGCTGGAGCTCCCTTCGAGCGCGGTAAGTTTCTCGTTTCAGCGACACGACTTCAGGGGTCCATCCTGGGACTGCCCTGGCGTGCCACCTTCTACGAGGAATCGCCCGTTCGCACGCGTTGAGGATGCATCGCTGTATTTCTACAGCGAGCTCCTCCGCGGCGGTCGATTCATCATTACCGAGGAGTGGATTTTCCGCGACACTCTCCCTGAGTGTCTCAGCAAAGAGCTGCCAGTTCGCTCTGTGCAGGTCGAATCTCCCAGGGCGCTCCGCGACCACAGGATCACCCTCGTTCCACCCGAGGGTAATCTCGATTGCCCTGTGGTCACTGGATGTGGCATCATCTATGACGCGCCAACTTCGCACGAGGCCAACAGCCTCGGGAGTGGCAAGCGTCACGTCGATGCAGGACTCTTGCCCAGGAGCATTTCCGCGATATGTAGGCAATTCAGTTAACCTATTAAGGACGACGAGGCCCGCGGAAGAGATAAGGTCTTCTAGCCTTCTCCCGCGCGCCCGCCTCCGATCATGCGTATGTCGGACCGCGCAAATTGTGTCCCACAGCGGCGAGACCGCGTTCGTGTCCGCCGCTATTATTATGGGTCGGCCACGCAGTTTGTCTAGGACTCTTTCTATGCGGTTGATTCCGGAATCAACACGCCACGCATATTGGAAGTATATCGTAACGAGATATACCTCCCCGTAACTACATTTAATCTGCGTGGTGACCATGTGAGAGTCACAGAGCTGCGCGATCCGTAGGACTGTCAGGCATCCACTCCTGCAGACAATCGCCGCTTGCGCATTTTTCCCCTCGCCCTCGTCGGCGATTATTGTTGTGCGGGCCCCTAGACCGCGCACTTTGCCGCGAGTGACGTAAGGTTCCTGCGCAAGGACGACGTCCGTACCCCCATCCGCCAGAAGAACAGCGACCTCGTTTGCCACGGTCGAGGATCGCTGCATATTCAGCTGAAGGAGCTTGAGCGCCTGCCTATCCATAGTTAGTTCTAGCTACACGCCATTCTACACTCGCCTTATAGAAGGGACACACCCTGCTATTCGAGCCGTGCCCCGCGTCGCCCCTGCGCGAGCGCGAGCAGTTAACGCACTTTGGTGGCTCCTCTTTCGCGGGACACTGCTCGTAGGTATGTCCCTCCTTCGCACAGTGCGAGCATGCCTCCTTTTCTACGCAAAACCTCGAGATATGTCCGTGCCTTTGGCATTTGTAGCACCGGGAGGACTCGACGTAGTCATCGACCGGACACGAGTTCCAGCCAATGAATACCCTTCCCCTGCTAAGGAGCTGCCTTCGCGATTCCGCGTCGACCTCAACCACCCAGTTGACGCCGTCGCCGTCTCGCTTGCCAGCTCGATAGCAGACGCTCACCGATGTTTTTTCGTTTACAGTGAGGTTTTGCTCACGGAGGCACTCTCGCACCTCCTCCTGTGAGGTCTCTTTGGCGACTCTCCTCACGATCACCCGAGGGTTGTTTCTGCAATCAACCGAGGCTTTCAATCCAGCTTTCCTGAGGTCCTCGCTCTTTGCAAAGATCTCAAGATCGCGGGCCGTCGCTGTTTCGACTATGAGGCCATTGTCGCGTGTCTTTCTCACGAACAGAATGCCTATTTTGCTTGTCCTCGGGTCGATCGATTGGAGGAGCGCCTTCCGAGCCTCCTCGTGCGTTGTGATAGCAGACCCTTCACCAGGCATAATTTTAATTTCGTGAACGTCTTTTTTCCGACTTACCAGGCTCTGTATACTCCTCTTGCCCGGGCTGGGTTTCGTCCTAGAGAGCGTCGCTGCTGCTGCCGCGTACGTACCAATCAGCGCTCGAGCTGCTCCCGCCGCCGCCATCTTAGTTTTTCGCGTCGCTGGCACTACACTGTTCGTTTTTTCGGTTATTTTTAACTCGTGGAGAAAGTTCACCGAGTTTCTGAGCTCCTTGACTCGCCCAACCAGTTCAGTGTTGAGGCTGGCTAGTTCCCACATGGCGGTTTGGATTTCCTCGAGTTGGAGTTCTATGGCGGCCATGGCGTGTTTCGCTACTTTTTGCTTGCAGCATGTTTCGCGGATCAATTTGAAGGCGCCCAGGGCCTTTCTGGAGAGGGTTTTTACGGGGTCGTCCTCCTCGACAGCCTCGCTCCTTCCAGGGTGTTCGGGTGCCGCGCTCGAGGGAGTTTTTTCTTTTCTTCTACTTTTTTCCTCTTCCGAGGTCGATTTTCTCGGGGCCGGTACCGGGGTATCAGAGGCGGACGTTTGCACTCTGACTCTCTTTGTGTCCTTCCCCGCTTCTTCCTCTTCAAGGCTGTCACGCGAGGCATCGGAGTCGGTTGTTTTGGCTAGAGGACGCTTAGCTCGCGATCTCCTCTTCCTCCTTTGCACGAGCTGGTAGCCGACTTCAGGCTCACTGGAGTCGGGATCCTCCGCGGTGTGCACCGGGGAAGCGACGCACGAGGAGAACTTTCCCTCTTCCATGCTTTCCTCAGCGATCTTGGGCCTCTCGGCCATTTTTAGGCCACCCTCGGGGTCCTCCCCGGGGTGAGGCGTATTGCGGCGGTGGGTTCTCTCTTCTTCCTTTCTCGGCCCGATGTCGCCGCGACTGTGCCAACCAGCGCACCAATCAGCGCCCGAGCCGAGCGAGCGAGCGCGCTCCCACCAGCGCGCCAATCAGCGCCCGAGGCGAGCGCCACCAGCCCGCACCACCAGCGCACCAATCAGCGCCCGAGTCGCCCGCGCTCACCGGCGCACCAATCAGAACGCAGGCTCGCACCTGCGCAGTGAGCGGCGCGTGGGGGGGGGGGGGGAACGACGCTTCACGCGGGGCCTCGGATACTATTATTTTTAACTTTAAAAATTGCAATTTCACTAAATAATTGTCAAGATATTTTAACAAAACTTTACTATAGTCTCAGGGGCACTATACTCTACACACTGGCTCGAAAAAATCCGGGAAAAATCGGGTTTTACCCGCTCTTGCAAAGTGAGCTGTCAAACGCCCTCGGAGGAACTCCGGAGAGAGGTCCGTACGCGTCGGCAGCTCGCGCAAGACTAGTAGATAGGGACATTTATTGTGAAGGCAGAACCATCGCAATGGTCCAACCTGTGCTTCCTCGCCTCTAGGGCATACGCTACGGGCTTCTATCTAGCTTTGAAGACAGAGAACCACGTCCAAGGGTCGGGCGATGGAAAAATCCTTTGACTTTCGCTGGGTCGACTAGCGAAGAGAGCAGTTTGGCCACGCGGCGTCAACTCCGACAGCTCTACCAGGGCCTAGGCCCCGGCGGAGGCACCGGTGTCGACCCCACGTGCTCACGGGGACCTCGGGAAGGCCTGCTCCCGTGTCCCGCCTGGACACAGCCCAGAAGACAAGGATCTAGGATAGGTAAGGGTGAGTGGATTGTGAGCCTAGTGTGGGTGTGCTGTCGGGGGCACAGCTGGGAGTGCTGTGGGCCCCCAGATTGTGTCGCGTGTTGTTCTGTATGTGTCGTGTATCTGTTCGTGTCTGTTGGTGTGTTCGACGACTACCTATTTCCCTGTCTTACTAGAGCCCGTGCTCCCACGGCCGGGGCGGATCGGATGGTTCGCGAAGATTGCGAGTCCCCCCGCCGTTCACCGAGGCTTCCGACAAAGGCCCCGGCTAGGCCGCGGGACACCCGGTCTCCTACCTACCCCCACGGGTCCTGACAAGACCCGTGTGCTCTGCCCTGTTCGGGATGATGTATCCATCCCACTAATCTAGCTATATCCCTTCCCCCGCGACTTTTCCCCCCTGTGTCCTCCCCCCAGACCTTGTACTCGGTCTCCTATTCGATCTCTACCGCCCCCTTCAGCCAAAGGGTCTCCCGACAGAAGTCGGCGAAGACGGAGAAGGCTTCCGCAGTGGCCACCAATTGGCGTGCCGCCGCTGGCCATGTCCTCTCGCCGATGAAGTCCCGCAGAGCGACTCTCTGCGGTTCGAAGTTTGGGCACTCGAGAAGGAAGTGCCGGGCCGTATCCAGCCCCCCACACTCACAGTCCTCCTCCTCGACAAGCCCGAGTGACGCGAGACGCGCCCCGAAGTTGCCGTGGCCGGAGAGAACCTGCGTGGTGTAGTGGTTCGGCCGGAACCAACCCGCCGCCAATCTCTCCCGGATGTTCCCGAAGAAGGCAAATGTGTTGCGGCCTTTGTTGGAAGACTGCCAAGCGGCCTGCCACATGTTGATTGCCTCATCCTTGACCCTATCTACTGCGTTATTCGCACCCGCTGGAATTACCACCCCGATTATCTCGGCGTCACATCCCTTTCTAAGCTGGTATCTGGCCCCGGCTTGCTTCAGTAGAACGTCCACTGGAGCAGCTCCTGCAATGACGCACACAGAATCGTATGAGACGGTTCTGTATGCCCCAGTGACCGCGATCAACGCTAGTCTCTGGGCGCTTCTAAGGACTCGAATGTCTGCCTCTCTACAGAGGTCAGACCATCCCGCGGCGGCGTATGTCACCGTCGGGACAAAAACCCCCCGGTATATGGTCCTAACTATGTCGAATCTAAGTCCCCACCCGGCCTTCGCGATTTTCCCCAGACGCTCGAAGAGGGATGCACTCTTCTTCCTAAGGTAGGAGCAATGGGAGCCGATTCCCATCTCCTTATCAAAGTGGACGCCGAGATATCTAACCCTATCCTTAAAGGCTATCTTAGCTGCGGCATCCCCTATCCGGATGGTTGGGTATCTATTGGCCATGTCGGGCCTCCTAGCAACGCGGCGCGCGCGGTCGGGGCGGTCTCCTCCTCTCCTTCCAACTGGCGCTCTGCGCCGCCATTCGCTCTTAAGGAGTATGGCTTCTGTCTTCTTTTGGGACAATTGCAGCTTGGCGCTCTGGCACCAGGCTACAATTCTATCAACTATCACTTGTGCCCTAACCTCTATTTCCCGCCGCGAGTTGCCTTCCACCATGACCATGAGGTCATCGGCGTAGGCAACGAACTTGTTCGGGGCGATTTCCTCGAGGATTCTGAGGAGCCCGTCGAACATGAGGTTCCAGCAGGTTGGGCCGAGTACGGAGCCCTGCGGGCACCCCCTCGTGGCCTGCTTGGAGACCTCGCTATTACCCCACGAGATTCCCACTCTCCTATCGCTAAAGTAATTGCGGATGACGTTGAAGACGTTCCGCGGGCAGTCCCTAGTTTTAAGGCTATCGAGAACCAGGGCCCACCACACGGTGTCGAAGGCGCCCGAGATATCGAAGAGAAGCGCGACGGCGTACGTGTCCACAGACTCGGCCACCATCCTGCGCATCTCCACGATTGCGTCCGCCGTCGACTTGCCCGGAACGAAGCCGAACTGTCGCTCAGAGGTCTGACCCGGACCCATCGACGACCGCGCAATGCGCCCCTTAAGGGCTTTTTCGAAGAACTTACCTACCACGGAGAGGAGGCATATGGGCCTATAAGATTTTGGGTCCTTTTCGTCCTTGTCCTCGCCCTTCAGAAGAACTCGGAGGGAGCCCCTCTTCCAGGCAGAGGGAAAGACGCCCAAACACAAACACGCATTGAAGAGACGAACCAGCACGTCGGGAATGACCGAGAAGGCCCTTTTCAGCACGACGACCTCAATGAGGTCGGGTCCCGGGGCCTTCCCGCTCTTGAGGGTTTTAAGGTGGGCAGCGAGCTCCGCTCGCGTGAAAAGCGGGTCGTCGGGAGTAGCGGGTGCATCGAAGGCACCCTCCCTGACTTCCCGCTGTTGGGGGGTGTCTTCCTCTTCCCGATCTTCGGGGACGTGGGCCTCCAGGAGTAAGCCGGCGGTTTCCTCCATGTCCATTGTGGAGCCTTCGGCTCGCCGGAGTGTGCTGCGCACCCTCTCAACTTGAAGCTTGTCCGACTGGAGCTTATAGACGAAGCCCCAGGGCTTCTCGTTGCCGTGCGACGAGACGAAGCTCCTCCAGCTTTCGAGTTTGACCCTCTTCACCTCCCGGCTATATTCCCGCAAAGACGTGCGGTACTCGAGCCGGATTTCGAGGCGGCAAGCATCATCCCGTTCCCCCTGAAGGGCCCTACGCTGCCGGTGTACCTCCTTCTTGAGGTTAGTCAGGTTGGCAGTCCACCACGGGTTGGACTTCCTGAAGAATTTCTTCCTTGGCATCGCCCCCTCGCAAGCCTTCGTGAGGACACTCGTAAGGGCGCCAGCCATCTCCTCGACTTCTACGGGGGACGTCAGCGGAAGCGCCTCCAGCCTTTGCGCCGACTGATCGGCGAGGATCTGGTCGAACCGCTCCCAGTCAGCTCTCCTTACGTTGAACCGACTGACAGCGGGGCGTCCGTCATTTCCCTCGGCTTTTGGCACCCTCAGGCCGACGTCCAGAGCGTTGTGATCGCTCGTTGTCCATTCCTGCCGCACTGTCCACTCGCCGACGAAGCGGCTCATGGCAGGCGACCCCAAGGTTACGTCGATGTATGACGAACCTGTGACCGCCCAGAAGGTGGGCGGCTGGTTGACATCGTTGTGGACGGTGTATCCATACTGACGGATAAGCCGCTCCAGTTGGGCACCGCGCCTGTCCGTGTCCTGAGGTCCCCAGAGGGAGGACCGGGCATTGGTGTCTAGTCCGACGAGAACTCTCTGCCCCCTCAGCGAACGAATCACCACTTCGAGGTGCCTGAGGTGCACCTCAATCTCGTCGCTCCACTGGAAGTAGTGGGATACGACGTAGAAGGAGAAGCCGGGTGCCTGCACCATCGCACAAACGCAGTGCGTGGTGCTCAGCTGCGAGAGGAAGATCATCTGGAAGGAGGGGTTGCACACCGCCACCGCCGCCCAGGGACGTTCTGAGCGGACAGCGGCGACCCTCATTCCAGTCCCTAATCCATAGAAGGTGTGGCTCGTGCCTTGGCGCCGGACGTATGGTTCCTGCAAGAGCAGGACGTCCAGGCGCTTTCCGGCAACGAGCGAACGCACCTCAGCCGAAACGACGGCCGAACGCCTGGCGTTCAGCTGCAACACCCTGATTTTATCGAAGGCTCGGCCGCCCGGTGCGGCCACATTTACCGCGGTTTCTACAGGGGGGCGGGTTGGGAGGGCTTCGACGGTGACGCGGCTAGCTACCTGAGCGCGCGCAGCCACGGTTGGCTGGTTTACTTGCCTAGCTTGGTCCCCCTCGTGTCTAACGAGAACTACTCTAACGGCGCGAAGGCCAAACTCCTCGATCAGGGTCCGGTCGGCTACATGTCCGGCACCCCGGGGGTGACGCGGGCTGCCTGGGGTCGACTCTCTCGGAGGGTTAAGCCGCGCCCTTGCCTCCCGAGCCACCCCGCGGGTGTTCGGACGCGCGACCAGGCCCCCCACTCGTCCGTCCCCAGTCACACCAGCATTCACACGGTTTTTAGTATTTCCCATTTTTGTTCCCACGAGTACGGTGGAAAGGAGGTCTCTCCGGGCAGCGCCACCTATGCCCGGTTCGGGGGTGCATACGACAGGGTTCCCCCAGGTACCCTGAAGGGATCGTTATCGACTGCAGCCAAACAAATAAAACAAAAATACCCTCCGTGCAGCCAGCAGACCATCGGCACGATGCCTTCCACCTTGAGTTTCGGAGGTTTTGGCCCCGCGCCCTGGGGCAGCGATGGGCCGCTGTAATTATACAAAATAAAATAAAATAAAGGTAACTAAAACTTCGGATTAGTACGTTGGGGGCACCTGGTTCCGTGCCATCGCCGCGACCATGGTCACGGCGAGACCGGGCCCAGGGTACCCCACCTGAAAAGAAAGAAAGAAAAGAAGGAAGGAGGAAAGAGAGAGAGAGAGAGAGAAGAAACGAAGAAGAGAAGAAGGGGAAGAAAGAGAGCAACAGACAACAACTACAACAACAACAACAGCCGACAGACCCAGCAAACATAACAGACAAACACAACAGCCCGAAAAGGGGGGGAGTGACCAGAGCACCGGGGCACCCATCAACAACAGCAACAACGAGGGGCCCAACACCAACAACAGGCCCATCAACAACAACCTAAAACAAACTCAACAGCCTGGAAGGAGAAAGGAGCTCAGGGCACCAGGGGCACCCGAGGCATCAATAACAGCAAACATAAACACAACCATAAACACAACATGAACATAAACATAAACATAACATAAACACAAACTTAACGCAAACATAACACAACAACCTGGAAGAGAAGAGAAGGGACCAGAGTACCAAGGGCACCTGAATAACAACAACAAGAACAACAACAACAACAACCTGGGAGGAGAAAAGGAAATCAGGGCGCCGAGGGCGCCTGGAGCAACAGCAGGAGCAACAACGTGACGACAACAACAACAGATGCAACAACCAAACTTAACATCAGCAATAAACTTAACAACCTGGAAAAAGAAGAGAGAAGAAACCAGGGTACCGGGGGTACCTGGAGTACAACAACATCAACAACAGAGCAACAACAACAACAACCACAACAACCGAGTAACTATAACAACAACAACAACCGAGTAACAATAACAACAACAACCGAGTAACAATATCAATAACAGCAACAGCAGCAGCAGCCAACAGCACAGGGAAACAAGAAACAACAACAACAACAGCAGTAACAACGGTAGTAACAGCAACAGACAAACTTAACTTTCAACGTACAAACAAACGTAACAACCTGGAAGAAGAGAAAGAACAAACGCCACAAGGGCACAACAACGGGCACGGGGGGGCATGGGGAGCACAGGGGAGGTCCCTGGGAGGTACTAGGAGAGGTCTGGGGGGTCTAGGGGATCCCTGGGGGGTTTGGGGGTCCCTGTGGGAGTCTGGGAGGTTCCTGGGGATCCCTGGGGGGAGTTAGGGGTCCCTGGGGGAGTCTGGGAGGTTCCTGGGGGTCCCTGGGAGGATCTGGGCGTCCCTGGAGGGATCTGGGGGTTCCTGGGGGATCTGAGAGTCCCTGGGGGGGATTTGGGGGTCCCTGGGGGGATCTGGGGGTCACTGGGAAGTCCCTGGGGAAAATGGGGATCCCTGGGGGTCCCTGGGAGAGGCCTGGGCCAAGGGATGGGGTTGCGGGACGGGCAAGGAGGTTGGCGGTGGGTGAAGGGGGGCCATAGCTCCGTTCCCCAGGGGAGAACTGAGGAACGAGCAACAACCTGAAAATAAAATATATATTAGTCACAACCTGAAAATAAAATAAATTAGTAACAACCTGAAAATAAAACAACCTGAAAACAAAACAACAACAACAACAACCTAAAAAGAAAGAAAATATTATTAAGGGAAGGGGATGGGGCTAGGATACGGGAGGGGGTTGGGGTGGTAGGGAGCCGAAGCTCCGCTCCCCAGGCGTCCGGGCGGGGCCATCCCGCGCATACACATGGGGGGAGAGGCGCCAGGCACGGGCGACGGAGGCCAGCAGTACCTGTCTGAGCCGTTCGCGTCATTTGCACCCCCCAGGCAATAAGTGCCTGCTCAAAGGGGTGCATCCGATTTGGCATTCCACAGCATGTATCAGATGCACACCCCATCACCCAGCCCAACACCCGCCGCCGAGGCGAGCGGGAGGGGCCCAACACGACGTCGAACCCCCTTAAGGGGAGCAATGGAAACCCCCATGCACCTCGCCCCGGATTGACTCCGGAGCGGGAGTGACGGGGGCCCCGGATAGCCTGCGCAATTAGCCGCCGCTGCCGAAGCAGCGCCGTTGACGGGCTCCACCACGAGGAGGTTTGCGCTAGGCACTTGTTCTCAAAAAGGGAAAGTCAAAGTTTCCCCCTTAAGAACTTGGAGCCCAGTAGATAGGGATAGTGGGAATCTCGTTAATCCATTCATGCGCGTCACTAATTAGATGACGAGGCATTTGGCTACTTTTCTATGTCGCTTACGCCTGGATGAGCGTCGCGACAAACTTCCAGGGTACAAGCCCCCCTGTTGGGATTAAAACTTAACAATGTATAGCCTGCCTTTCGTCAGGACTTTTCCTCTGCCGAGGGTCTGTGTAACGGGATTTGATAAATTAGCCGAACGGAGTTCCCTAACGCTAGTCGTTAGGGATTTACGGGTCTTAGCCTTTCCCTTGAAGAGGGAAAGTTTACGGGGAAAACCGCGTGAAGGTGCCCGTCCAGTCCTTGCTGGCTCCGCCGCCGTGGCAGTTCGCATCTTTTATGGAACGCCTTGTTCTACGACTTGCACCGGTGAGTCTTGGCGCTGATGCCTTCCCTCCCCGGGCTTATGTGCCTTATTATTTATAGCGTCCATGCACAGCTCATGGGCTTGTCATTCTTAGTCTTATTATTAGTCCAATGGACGGTCATAGTCTAAAAAGGCGTTCGCCATCTCTATCGATGAGCGAAACGCCAAGAGGGATATTGTCAATAGATCGCTCTTAGTGAGCCCAAGACTCCGCAGTTGTTTCTGCGTGTCTTGTGGTAGGGCCCCTCTGCTGCCTACCACAATGGGCATCACCGTACTCTTAGCAGAGTTCGTTCTTGCACGAACGAACTCAGCCGTGTCGTGGTATTTAGCGATCTTTTCGCGTGCTGCCTCGGCAAGAGCTAGGTCTTTTTCATACCGAACAGTCACGTCCGGTATGATGACTTCTTGGTCTTTCATAATAACTAAGTCCGGCTTCCTTAGTTCGCCTAGCTCATTACTGGTGGGCTCCACGAACACAGTGTTCCGCACGGAGACTTTGTTCGCTATGAACTCTTTAATCGAGTCATGTCTCCGTATTCGTGCCGCTTTCGTGTGTATGCACGCTCCGATAACGTGGGCTAGCGTTTCGGGCTGTGCACGGCATCTTCTACACCTTACATCCAAGTTTCTACTGGTCTGCCCAAGGACTACACGAGTGCCGAACGTGTTTGTCCTCAGCCTTATCGCGTCGGTGAATCTTCCACCTCTGATAAGGCTTGGGTCAGATAACCACTTATTGCCAATCTTGTCTCTGGCAAAGTCCCTTACTCCATGTCCTTGCATGGTGAGACTTGCCCATTGGTCAATAATATGTTTTGAAGTCTGCTTTTTCAGGAGATCGTATTCCTGATCATTTGCCGGCAATCTTCCGCCCAGGAAGATTGCGCTCTTTCTAGCACCTTCGCGGACACTGTTTTGCACCCTTACCTCTTTTAATAGAGGGTCCTCACTTGCCGTTACTTTTAAGTGAGTGCGTATAGTACCAAGCTGTACTGTACGCTCGAATTTTATCAAGCCTAAGCCTCCTTGGACTTTCGGCGTGTAGAAAAATCCGTTTGCAGTCGATGAAGTGAGGTGCAGGATCTCCTTCACTTCTCGACGGATATTATCGTCCAGCATTTTTAACGTTCCTTTAGCAGGTTTATTATTCGTCAGCGAATAAATAAACCGCGGCATGATGTACGTGTGCAAGAGATCTATCATCTGGATCGGTTTCAGTTTTAGTCTCCGTACATTTTTCACTGTCTTTAAGACAGTGGGCACTTCAGTGCCTTTAATTAGGCCTTTCCAAGGTCCTATATTCACTCCTAGATACCTAAGCGCCTCGTCCGCATCGACACCCGGGATCTCCTCGCCGCTTATGCGCAGCTGAGGATTCACCACGCACCGAGTTTTAGACTTGGCTTTTATTTCGAAGGAACTGGACTTGGCGGATGATAAAGACATTCCTAGTTTGCCTAGGAAGCTTGCCACTATGTCCAGTTGCCTTTGCGCCTCGTCTTTATCTTGACCGAGGAGAACTAGATCGTCCGCGAACGCGAGGACCGAGGCCCCCTCGTCGCCGATCTTCACTCCAGTCGTTTCAACACTCAGTCGCTCAACCAATTCGTCGATTACGATGTTGAATAATAGAGGTGAAAGCGGGTCACCCTGCTTTACACCTCTCCTGAGCTCGATGTCGACGTTACCATCGCTCGCTCTAATCGACGTCCGGCAGTTAGTGTACATCTTGACGATGTACTCGCCGATGAGTCTTGGGACCCTTTTACGAATCAGCCCCGGTAGGAGACTTGTGTGCGGAACTGTGTCGAACGCCTTCGAGATGTCGAGAATTGAGATGACGCCACCGTTGGTTCCTTTAGCCGTGTTTAGTGCTTCGTTAAGAATCAGGATGTTCATACTGCAGCCATCCTCTGCAGTGAACCCTTTTTGCCTGCAAGATTGCTTAACGAAGCCACGGAGTCTGGTGTCTATGATGGCCGAGAATATTCTCGCCATTATTGAACCAACGGTAATTGGCCGCCAATCTCTTACGTTCTTAGGGTCTTTTCCCTGTTTTGGTATGAGCGTTGTTCTGTTCTGCTTCCAGGCTGACGGGAAAATTCCCTCCCGGAGCAGAACATTGAACAAGAGTGCGATGACTTCTGGTGCGCCTTTGGTGTTTAGGTGGCTCTTCCTAATGCGGTCAAGCCCCGCGGCCGAGTCAGCCTTTATCTTTGTTATTCGATCCCGGATGTCTTTGGGATCGATTGGCTTAAACACAACGTCGAGCTCTTGGCTTACGACGTGTACTGGATCGGCTATTTGAGGTCCAGCCTGCCCCCATAGCTCGTTGTACAGTGTTGCTATGTCTGTAGCATTAGGTGGCTCTTGTCGCATTTCGGCGAAAGAGAAATCACCTGACGTGGCTATTTCTGCCAGTCTTTTTGGGCACGTGTTATACAAGTCTTGGCACCTTGCATAAGCAAAGCGCTTCCTCCTGTTACTGTTTGCTGGCCTCTTAGCCCTCCTAGTTCTAGGGTTAGCTCCTTGCAATCTTGCTCTAGCCGCCTGCTCGGCTATTTCTCTCTCTTCCTCAGGTAGTAGAGTCTTTGTTAGACGGGCTATCAGCCCGTCTATTGCAATACCTAATTCATGTGGTCGCTCTTTCAGAGCGATCCAGTCGTTCCGGAGTTCTTCTCCTAACGTATGTAGGGCATTTCCCTCCGGTATTACTATCGAGCTGATGCTTACGGCCATCGCATTCAGCCATCTAGTAACATCTTGTGCTGTTTGTTCGCCCTCCTCTGCGCTTTCGTAATGTTCCGAGTCCGAGTCGATGGAGTCGGAGTTTTCCGGCTCCTCGACTGGCTCGGGTACGTTTTGTTGTTCGTCGCTTGAAGAGCTGACGTCCAAGATTTCGACTATACGGCCTTCGGCTTCTTCCCTCTGCGGTATTGGTAACTCACGAGCAGGTTCGGCTTCCTCTGGCACTTGAATCAAGCGCCTTCGGTCGCTTATCTGCTTCGTGGTTTTACCAGGGAAGAAGGGTAACATCTCTTTGTTGGGGAACCTGGAATGCTTAAAGCGTTCGTTCAGTTCTCCCAACAGATGTATCTCCTCTGCCGTCCACACGTAGGTTTGCCTACCTGGTCTGCCGCGTCTATTCATGGCTTGAGCCCGCCTGAGATTTCGCAACACCGGGTGTTCGTGTCGCTCGTGTTGAGACTTGCCAATTTGGGAGTCAAATGACATCCCGCATTGATCGCACGGAAATTCTCTCGGCGGACTTTCTGCCCGTGGGCCTTTACATCTGTTCTGGTGACCGTACCAATTTCGGATTCCGGGAAACACCCTTGCGCACCGGTTACATCGATAAACGACGTTTATTTGCCGGTGTTGATCGCTTAGGTGTTTTCTCAGATCCTTGATTGTCAGGAAAGCCAGTCTTCTGTTCTGTCTTGCACATATTTCACAGAACGTGGCGCCCACTGCCAAAGGAACGTTTATTATCAAGTCGGTGTCCAGTTCGTTTGCCATTTCATCACCATTGAGCCCTTGTAATTCAGCGGACAAGTCCGCCACGGATCGGCCGGGCTCTGGCTCATCCGTGTCCGAGGCATCATCGCTACTTGACATTATACCATTTTTTGATGTGTCCTTTTACGGTGCGTGCAAATCCAGCAAAAATTCATTACAAAGACCTTGACAAGCGTTAGTCTACTCCCGAGGCTCGGAAGCACTATGGCTTCGTAGAGGCAAGCCTCTACCGGGACCCTCACCTCAGCCAGACTTTAGAACGACAGACCAGGAGTTCGTATTATTAATACGAGCTCCAAGGCCTGTCGTTCGGCGCCCGACGGTTTAACCCACTGGGTTAGGGCGCGCGTTGTTGCTGCGCCCATTCCGTAGCTGATGGCGAGAAAATCCCGCGAACTCCGGGAGTGCCGTTAATACATCCAGTTTTACTTGGCCGTGCCAAGACTTTGGGGAAATTCCCTCTTTTACGCGTCCCGACGCGCATTGCTTGCCCAGCTGCTGCTCACAAGCGGTGTAGATCTACGCGCATTGCTTGACTTAGATGTTTGGTCAATCAGGATTGACGCGCATTGCATGGCGAAAGCAAGCCTCTACCTGCGGTGGGCCGGAGACTAACTCCATGTCCCACGCGCATTGCTTGACTTAGACGTTTGCCAATTTGACGCGCATTGCTTGTCTTTGCAAGCGATGGAGAGCGCGGGACCAGGGCCTAAGCCCTGTTAGTCCACGCGCATTGCTTGACTTAGTTGTTTTGCGATTTGACGCGCATTGCTTGTCTTAGCAAGCGATGGCGAGCGCGGGACCAGGGCCTAAGCCCTGTTAGTCCACGCGCATTGCTTGACTTAGTTGTTTTGCGATTTGACGCGCATTGCTTGTCTTAGCAAGCGATGGAGATCGCGGGACCAGGGCCTAAGCCCTGTTAGTCCACGGCATTGCTTGACTTAGTTGTTTCGCGATTTGACGCGCATTGCTTGACTTCGTCAAATTGGCATTTTGACGCGCATTGCTTGTCTGGTCGAAAAATAAATTCTTCGGCCAGACGCGCATTGCTTGTCTTCGCCAGAAAAGCAAGTGCGGGGCCATAGGTCGTTCCAGTGTGCCCACGCGCATTGCTTGGTTAAAGAACCGAGGCATACTTTTGACGCGCATTGCTTCGCCAATCCCTTGAGCGGGCACTAAAAGTGTTCAAAGAGCGAAAAATTGTGTACGACGCAATAATACACGAAGGACAAGAAAGCCGTCCTTTCGAGTATTATTGCTCGTATCATCTCAATATCCGGGGATGTGCCGTGTCGTTACCGATTCAATCAATGTTCATGTAATGAACTTCTCTCGGGTTGCTGCCCGTTTGCGGATTCCGCGTTTTTCCCTTATCCTTATTCCGAGTCGGGTGCTCTCGGGGACCGTCTCACTCCTTAGTTTGACGCCTTATTTTGCGACGCCAATCCAGCGGTACCACGAGGAGGTTAGAGTGAGACTTGGACACACGTCCCATTTAGCAACTATGGCTTAAG